>RJWM01013207.1:0-54134 GCA_004363535.1 Dasyprocta punctata | reverse complement strand
CCATTGATTTTAAAAGATAATTTTGCAGGGTACATTAATCTGGGTTGGAAGTTATTTTCCTTCAGGGCTTGAAATATTTCACTCCAAGCTCTTCTTGACCTGATGATTTGTGTTGAGAAGTCTGTCATGATTCTGATGGGCCTTCCTTTGTAGGTAATCTGTCTCTTTTCTCTAATAGCTTTTAATATTATGTTTTTGTATTGAATTTCTGAAATCTTGATTATTATATGTCTGGGTGTAGGCCTGTTTTGGTCAAGTTTAGCTGGAGTTCTATATGCTTCAGTTATCTGAAAGTCTCTTCCTGTTCCCATGCTTGGAAATTTTCTGAAATTATTTCTGTAAATAGTCTTTTAATTTGATTTGTATTGACCCCTGCTTTTTCACTCACACCTTTTATTTGTAAGTTATGTTTCCTTGGGTTGTCTTGTGGCTGTTGCACTGCCACTTCCAGATTTCTGAGAAAGTCCCTTCTTTCTCTGTCCCAAGTTTCCATTCTTTCTTCCAGATATGAAAGTCTATCTTTAGTCTCCTTCAGGTGGTTCTGCCAGCTTTTATTGGAGTCTTTGATATCCTGGTAGTCTCTCTGAATCTGATTAATGTGTTCTAGGTCTTTATTTGTTTCATTCTCAATTTCCTTTGATTTTTCCATCCTCCACCTTTCCAGCTATGTTTCCTTTAGAGGCGCTTAGCGATTCTGCTATTATGTATTTCATTTCAATTCTCAGTTGGGCTAACAGTGCCGCTTTAATTTCTTTCATAGCTTCGTGGAGCTGTCTTCCCACTTCAGTTGTCATCTCCTCTGAGAGTTTAATTTTTGGACTCCTGACCATTTCAGCGTTAGCGTCCCCAGAATTGGTTCTGCTTGTATCGGAGTCCGGAGAGCGCCGTCTACCTTTCTGTCTTGGCATTTTCCTGGGCTTGCCAGTGAGGCAGTATTGGTCCACTGCCTCTCCCAAGCCTGTTTCTGCTCCGCAGATGTCTGGTGCAGTGTGAGAGAGGACGGAGCCACTGCCTGGTAATCCATACTGGGCCGTCTGCCAAACTTCCCCTATCACCCCCAGGGCACCCGCGCCGTTTCCACCATGACCTTCCAGGAACTGTGCCTAATTAGGTGCAGTTCTGGTCTCAAGATGGATGCCTGTCCCTTGCTCTCCCTCGGGGGTGGGGGGCTGGGGGCCGCTGGGTTCACTCACTCACCTGCTCGCGACCACCTCGCTCCACAGTCAACCGCCGCCTCTGCCGTCCCACCGCACCATAGCAATTCCACCACGTATTGCAAGTACCCCGATCATACCTTCTCAGCTCGGGTCGCAGCACTAATTGGATTCAGCTCTGGTTAGAGGTGCTGCTGGTCTCCGCCTTTGTTTATTTCATTTTTTTACTCTTTCCATGGGCCACAGTTCTCGTTTTAGATTCTTCTTGGGTCCAGAGGACCCATCTCCCTCTTTTTTTCTTCTCTCTGTTATTATATTAGTTTATATTCCAGCATTTGGATGATATATTCAGGGAGCCTCCATGTCACGGTGTTATCTGGGTGGCCATCTTGGAGGAAGTTCGTTTCCCATTTTTCACCCGACTTGTTTGACTTTGCTATTTGCCATTCCATGAGTCTATTCTAGTAATCAATGCTTAAAGCCTATTTTGTGGGACAAGAAACCCTCATTATAACTTCAATGTATATTTCACTACGATAGAGTTTTGTGGTTCTGCTATTATAGCTAATTTATTTTCCTCAGTAGAGTGGAATAATCATCATCATCATAGCTCCTGGTCTAATAGCTTCATGGTACAGTAGAACAAATAAAATTGTAGGTATGCATAAGAACTTCTGTTATTACATTTTATTATTTACTGAGTACTTACAGAAAAGGAAAGGTAGTGTTTTCTAAGTTATGTTTGGCAAATTTTAGCAAAGAAATATATAGGATATCAGTTAAATTTTAATTTCAGATAAAAAATTGTTCTGTTTAAATAGGTCCCAAGGAATATTTAATATGGTAAACATGTTTTTTTTTTTTTTTAACTTGATACTCAAATCTCACTGGGCATCCTGTATTGTATCTAGCAATACTACCTACTACCTGAGATGTCTTATGGAACATTTCTATGTGAGATGTTAATGAGTATTGAATGCTGAAAATTATATGAAAGAGAGGGACTCAGACAGGGCCAGGGAGAGAATTAAAGGAAAGTCACACTTCCTATTCTTTGGAATGTCTCAGTACTTTTGATCAGTTTTCACACACTGAAAGTTTCCTGAAGGAAATGTTTCCCACATTTTGTTTGACCAGATGTTTCCTTGATTCTTTGTGGATGTTGTGCAGAAGATGGTGGCTAATCTTTTTGCAACTCCTTCTATGTAAATATAAGGTGGTACCATGTGGTCAGTAGGCATAAGATAGAGATTCAGGAATTTAGATTCAAGTCTCTGGCCCATTGATCACCAGAAGTTTGAAATTGAGCAAGTTTCCAAACTTCGCTGGGCTCCATTTTATCCTCTAGAGCTAATGTAACCCAAACTTACTGAATTCTGAGGCTAAAGAATCAGTTCCTGGGAGAACAATTTGCACATAATAAAATACAATCCAAATCTCCGTTTTTTTTTTTTTAATGTAGGGTACATGCTTGTTCTTTGTGTATTCATCCTCTCAACCCTTCACTGACCTTTGCATTCAACTTCAGCTGGTATAAGAAGCCTGCTCCTAGTGCTCACTGCCTTGTGGGTTTTGGTTAGTGTGGCACGCAGCACTGTGCAGGGGCACAATTCACAAGAGCCACTAAGTCCACATTTGTGGTGTTCCCTGGTGTTATGCAGCCCACACCCCGATTGGTACTAAAAACATTGTAAGAAGAGGAGAGAAATAAAATGAAGGGTTAGACCCAAGGCGGCATTTCTCAATAGGAACTGGAACTACATAAACATTTGTCAGCACAGCCCGTATTTCCTGGAGGTGTCCTGACCATAACGTTTGGATTCTCATACGGACAGATTCCCTGCATTTTACTACACTGCCAAGTCCTGAACTGCTGGCTCTTGGCTGTGTGGCCATGGGAGAGCTTCCCTCTCCTAAATGTGACTGAGAGCAGCAATTTGGTACAGATTTCACACCATTCTGACCCTGAACACATAGTTGGATCCTATGATAAGATTGATAAGAGCACAAAGGAAATAGTAAGTCTGATTGTATGAAAGTCAATTTAGCTAATTTACTTGTTTCTATTAATTATTTAGTTTCAGCTCACTGCTCTTCACTGTCACATCAACTTAGTTGTTTCTGTGCAAAGCTCATTATAGCATTTTGAGGACATTCAGTTGATCCTGCTCCAGCTTCTTGTTGCAGTTGGAAATGAGAAGGGAGACAGAGCAGAGAGGAGAGACGGGGGCTTACTTGAATTGGAAGAAATCTTATGAACCCCTTTTCACTAATATTTTATTATTTGTATAGATTCTTCAAGTCTAATATTGGCAAATCAGTAATTTTTTGTGAGTTTTGGGAAACTGATCTGGAACCACCCCGTCTGTCTCTGTTTCTGTCTGTATCTCTATCTCTCTCTGTCTCTCTCTCTCTTTTGGTACTGGGCATTAAATCTGGGACTTTTGTACTAAACTACATCTTTTTTTTATTTTTTATTTTGAGACAGTGTATCACTGAATTGCTGAGCTGTTCGGACTAGACTAGGACTTTGATCCTCCTGCCTTAGCTTCCTAGAGTACTATGCCCAGCTAGTATTTTCTTTTGTTAGAAAGCCATGGCACCTTCTATTTGAGTTTGTTGACATTTAATAAAACATCAGCAGGGGAACTTTCTTGGCCCTGAGACAGAGTGAGTCATAACAATTCATATATGTGTATATTATTAACCTTTTATTTTACTAACTCACACAAAACCAGAAAAGTAACAAGAAATCTTCACTTTCTAAGTACATGTGTAAAGAGAAACATGACTGTCTTCTATAGATGGCTATGGTTTATAAGTGCTTTTTTTTTTTCAAACTTCTCACATCATTTTGCCTTCCCATCATTTAGTTTTGAGTCTCAGATCTTTTAGAGTCTCTCCCTCCACTGTGAAATGATTCCCAGTGGTGATAGTCAGAGGGGCTTCCTTCCACCGAATGCTATTAGTGACCTCCAGAGAAGGTTGTGCTTTAACTTGCCAGCTAAATGCGTAAGTGTAGCTGCATAGAACAAGTGAAAAGAGCATATGCTACAAGCTGGTATTCATGTGACCTTTAACATCACAGTGATATATGGCCATTGCAATTTAAGTGAACTATAACCGAGAGAAAAGAATTTATCTTCTCTCTTCAAAGTATCTTACTTTTAAAGACATTATCTCACCCAATTTGTTAATGATAAGAGCTCATAACAGTAAGAACTTGCAAAAGGATGACAGAATGAAAAGTCTTAATGTATTTTGCCAAAGGGAAATTTACCATCTGCCTGTCTTTATGAATCACATATGCTGAGAATAATATTTTAGAGTATACTGACAACAAGATGCAGTAATTTGTAAATGAAAATTACTGATGCTGCCCTTTTTAAAGCAATCTGTGGAATAAATCAGTACAGCAAACTATAAGATTACAAATCAAAGACTTAAAATAGGAGAATAATAAACTGTATTATTGACTTTTTGTAATTGTAATAAAAATACCAAATCTTTAAGCTGCAATTACTTTGATTTAAACTTCACTGTTCTCCTATGCATCCATTCAATGTATTGCCAAGACAGGTAGGATAGGAAAATACAGTTTTAAGCCAAGACTACAATGGAGTCTTACTTGCAAACATTGTCAGACATGCAATTAAAGATCATAGAAATAAGTCATTGGCTGCTCTGATTTCTCAGAAGGCATTTTCCATAGCACAAATCATGTTGTTGCCATCAGTAAAATACTACAAATTTCACTGTGTGCTGAAATGAAAAGGATTGAGTTTAACTCCTAAAAGAAGCAAATCATAACTTAAAAGCATCGAAATTCCTTTATAAATTTGGGACTAAAAAAGAACATCCTAGCAATGGCCTTGTAATACTCTTCCTGTTTCATATGTATATCCTAAACTCAGAATGAAAACTATTCATGATTTATGAAAATAAAAAAGGGGTATCTTCTTAAAAGTTGGTTTTGGAAGCAGGGCATGATGGCACAGAATTGTAATCCCAGGTACTCAGGAGACCAAAGCAAGATATTTGCAAGTTCAAATCCAGGCTGAGGCAATTAAGAACATCTTGTTTCAAAAGGAGAGAAAGAGAGAGAGAGAGAGAAAAGAAGAAGAAGAAGAAGAAGAAGAAGAAGAAGAAGAAGAAGAAGAAGAAGAAGAAGAAGAAGAAGAAGAAGAAAAGGAAGAGGAGGAGGAGGAGAGAAGAGAAGAGAAGAGAAGAGAAGAGAAGAGAAGAGAAAAGAGAGAGAGAAAAAAGAAAAGAACAAATGTGTGTGCACTTTCCCAGTACTGGGGATTGAACCAGGACCTTTATATCGAGCCATATTCCCAACCCTTTTAAATTTTTATTATTTTGAGACAGGGTTGCACTCATTGCTAAGCTGCCTAGGCTGGGTTTGAACTTGTGATTCTCCTATCTCAGCCTCCCAGAGTGCTGGAATTACAGGAATGTGAAAAGAAAATGGTTTTGGAAAGGATATTTTTTAAAAAAAGAACCATGACACTCTTTATATCATAAATCAGGTGACTTAAACTTGATTGCAGATAATCCAAGAAACCAAATTAAAATGGTTTTCTAGTCATTGTATCTGTGGTGATATTGCCACTGCCACACTTTCTTATTAGCTTTTTAAAAATCTTATGTTAGCTTTCTGTTACTGTAACAAATACCTGAGATAATCAACTTACATAGAGAAAAGTATATTAATTTATTTTTTGCATCATTGAGGATTAGACCTACAGCCTAGTGCATGCTAGACAAGCACTCTACCAGTGAGTTTTACGTCCCCAGCCTAAGGTGGATTTTGGCTAACAGTTTTGGAGATTTCAGTTCATAATCAGTTGATACTATGTATAGTGCCTGTGGAGAGGCAGCACAGCACATAGTGGAGCAAGATGTCTACCTCATGCAAAAAGTAAAAGCGAGAGGAAGAGGAAGTGGCTGAGGTTTCATTATCTCCTTCATGAAAATACCCACAATGATTGTTAAGACCTCTCGCCAGGCTCCGCCTATTTTCAAGTTTCCCCATCTCCAGCACCACCAAGCTGAGGACCAAGCCTTTACCACGTGGGCCCTTGGGAGACAGTCCATATCCTAACTATAGCAGTCTTAAAGAAAATGTGCCCGTGGTAGATACATAACATGGAAGGCCAAAAGATACTTGACATGGGAAGTCTCACTTTCCACAATGAAAAGTGCATATTTTTTTTCTCTGAAAGCTAAGTGAAAGGAAAGCTTCTGCAAAGGAAAATATAAATTCTGACTGTATTTATGTATCTTTCTTCTGTAATACATAAGTCCGAGTTCTTAAAAGTCACAGTGTATGAGATATATTTATCTCTTGAATCTGGCAAAGAAAAGTTTCACAGCTTCATAACTATCACTTTAATATTTGCTAGACTATATGGTGTACATATGGTCATATATTACATATACTATAATTATTTTTTCTGTCGAAAGGTTCATTTGCAAGACAGTTAAGAAGCAGTGGGGGGAGGGTTATTTTCTATTTCCTAGACCCATGAGTTTTAATGTCATCTAAGCTTCAGTTTTTTTCACAATTTTTAAGGAGGAAAGCTATTAATAACTTTGGGTATAGAACTGAATTAGTATGAATCCAAGCTTAAGTGTTTATGGAAGAATCTGTTTGGGGGTGTTTTTTCTTTTTTTTCAAATTTAAGAAGTACTAGATGAATGTTTAGAAATCTTCCAGGAAAAACAGTTTTGGCAAAGTATCTTTGGCTGAGAAGAATACAAGTCTCAACTTACTGTCTGAGATGATAATTTAAAAAAAAAACTATAAAAAAGGGTCATCCAAATGGCAACTGTTTGCGGAGGATGCGATCTATATATGGAAATCTTAAGGATGCTACCAAGAAACTAGAACTAATAAATCCAGCAAAGTTTCAGGATATAAAATCAACACAAAAATCAATAGCATTGCTATATACCAACTATGTATTCTATCTAACCAATTATCTAAAATAGAAATCATGAAAGTGGTTGCATTTACAATAGTTACAAAAAATAAAAATACTTAGGAATAAATGTAATCAAAAAATGAAAGATTTCCATTATGTACTGTAAACATGTACTAATAAAAATTTAAAATTAGACAGCCATAAAAATATAAAAGAAAAGAAATGTGAAAAAATTAGGCTGTTTCTATCCGAGTCCAAGATTTTAAGTTGTTCAGTGACCATCAGACATACATCCTGTTACTATTTGAAATTATTTTAAAAGTCAATACTAGTATGTGTATTATTTTGTGGTCACTTATTAGGACAGATTGGAAAAGGTGGGTGATTTGAGCCATGGCCTGGGAAGATTTATCTCCCTTTCCAGCTCCTCCCTTCACTCTATCTACCTCCTGTTCCAGTGATCCTATTAATAATTCAGTGTTTTATTCAATCATGTATTTTAGTTTTGGCACCTGATATTTGTTAATAAAATCTACTTCCCTTCATTTTGCATATAATTTCCTAAAACCCTCAGTTTCTCAAAACGTGATCTTATTTAGAAATAGGGTAGTTGTAGATTAATTGGCTAAACAAGGATCATACTGGAGTAGACTGGGTTACTAATTTGATATGACTAGTATCCTTATAAGAAAACAATCAAAGACCCAGTTAGAAAGCCATGATAAGATGCTACATTGGAAAAAGACACTAGAGTGGCACATCTATATGCCTAGGAATATATGGGCTACTCGTATCTAGGAGGCAACAAACAAGGAGTCCCCACGTCAGAGGGAGCATGGCCCTGTGGATACCTTGATTTTGGACTCTGGACTCCAGAAATATGAGATAGCACATTTCTCATACTAAGACACCCACTTAAGGCACTTTGTTATGGAAACCCTAGGAACACAATGACTGTGGTTAATTTAGTCTCTTCACAATGTCTCAGGCTTTTTGGTCATGTTTAAAATAGGAATAACAATTCTGCCTTCCTAGTAGAGTCGAAAATTATTAAGTAGATAGTATAAGCAATGGATATGCTAGCTATTTTCCTAAAACTGAGTGGTTAGTGATTGTTGGTTCACAAAAAAAAGGATATGAAAGTCAAGATATATTTCTGAGTACACACCCAGCCCTTGAACCCAGTACACACCCAGCCCTTGAACACTGTGAAAACAGTATTGATAATAATAATTGAGCAAAACCCTGTGATCATGTGAATCAAGATATTAAGTCAGTGGTGATTGGCTTTCTTTCTCTGCTCAGCTTGCATTCTCAAATCAGGGCAGATAGGGCAGCAAACACAGTGTGAAGAAATGACAGGAAAAAGGAAAGCCTTCTGTCTCTAGGACTTTTTGTGCCCAGTCTCTGATCATACAAACGAACCAGATATCAGCCACTGGGAGGATTCACAGAATACTGCTTCAGTTCTGGAAGCATCAGGGAACTATGATAACCAGAGGCAGTCCCATTCATAGTTAAACCAGATCAGATAGTCACCACAAAGTCAGTGACACCAGATCACAGCTGCGACCAGAAGAGTATTGATTCATGTACTGGGGCCCATTCAACTCTGAACAGGCTTATGTAGGCAGGTTTGCCTAGTTATTTCTTTGGAACAAAGTGACCCTGAATTTTAGGCAATTTGAACTTTTGGACTGCTCTTGTCATTTAATGTTTAGCAAAATCCATCAGTTTATTGTAAGCTTTGATGAGATATTTGTAGGGTATTAATCACTTTATCAAATGAGTGTTCAGTAATACCTTGTGTGAGTCATTTAGCAGATACTTTTCTATTTTGAAACAGAAACCAATTATGCAGCTCAGGGATGTGAATACCTGTATATATGCAGTTCTTTTCTTTAAATATCAACAGATATGCAGATTGCACTCAAAATTAGAAAGATTGACATAGGACTTTTCCCCCAAGGAAAATGAAATGCAAATAAATGATCCATTAGCACGCAGATTAGTGCTTCTGATTCATGCAGTGTTTCCACCTGCTCGGATGTTGTGTTCTCTTTGAGATGAAACATGCAGATATTTGGTTTTTTCCTCTCCCCATCCCCCCCAGCTGATCTTGATGGTTGGACATAACATAAATCTAGGCTTAAAGGGAAATGTTTGACTTGAAACTGAATTCTTAAGGAGCAAATTAGCCAGATTATATGTTGCTAAAATAAGACAAATTAAGAGTGGCTTGGATTTCCACCCAAGTGGCAGAATTAGAGGAAGAATGAACAAGTGACCACTCTGTTCTAATTTCAAGAAGCAGAAACCATTAATGATTGGATGGAAATGATCTAATTAGGAAGGAGGTCTCTGTACCTCCCTCCTAATGCTGCCAGATTCCTTTTACTTCCCAGCCTCCTAGGGATGAAAGACATTTAGCAGACATTTAGGAGTTCTAATTTTAGCCATGTGATTGGTATTAGAATCCTGACGATTTAGAGTATTCTCACAGGGTTGACAAGTTGAAATGATGAGCAAAATAAATCACTAGCAACTGCAAACATCTGTGTGTGAGGGCCTGGAAAGTCACCGCAAGCATTTCTCTTGGAAGGCCCAATTTGTGAAACTACACATTGCTGCATTTTACTAACATATAAGGTGGTGGGCCAATTACATTTCACAGTAATGCTTAAGGTCTGAACATTTCCTTTGATATGCTGAGCATCAAACCGCATTCTCTAAAATGTACTGAGACCCAAGTAAGAGAGGACAAGACTGAGCTCTGGTAGGGCTGTTGCCTGTGGCCTTCCACACAGTAAGCCCAAATTAAACATGAAGGATCACTAGGTAGCTAGATATACCACTTGACTTTTCACTCATCTTCACTTTACCTCGATTAGCTGTTTTACTAGCAGAGCCAAGACAATGGCGCCTTCATTAAGTGGAAATATGGTACAAGTTCACATGCATATTTCTAACAGTACAATGTGGGTCTTCTCCAAACCCATAACCCAAAACATTCTTATTGGCATTATAGTCTTTGCTTAAGGGAATACCTGGTCATCTACATACAAAGCAGGAGGCATTGAAGCGTCAATGTTTAAATATTTTATTATTTGAATAAACAATGTAAATTTTGAACCATATGAAATTGTCAGTATCAACTATTTGATTTAATGGATGGTGATTTAGATGGTTCAACCTAATACTGTTCCAAGGATGGGAATGGAAAGAAGGGCATCTATTTGCTGATTCCTTTTAAGAATATGAATGCAAAATAAATGAAATGTTCAGTTTGGTTCAGAAATGTTCAGTTTGGTTCAGAGCTACATGTTTATTCCAAACTTGAAGATACTAATCTCCCTACTTGAATCATGAAATAATTAATGAACTTTTTTCTGCTTTAGATGTATTTCTAATTCTTCTCTAAATATATAAGCCAAAATCCTAATTTCTTCTACTTGCTTTTTCAATCTTAAGTCATCTTTCCCTGTTGTTTTAGAAATTCTAAACACAATAAATGCAGGACTGAGAAATGTTTTACTTACATCTGCATATTTAACTGCTTAAATCAATATTGATTAAAAGCAAAGAAAACAATATAATTTTTCTCTTCTTTTCCTTTCTATAACCCCTCTACCACTACAGAATATAGAAATTTGTGTCTTCCTCAACTCTCTCTGAAGTTAGCAAATACCCAATGGTTTAGCTATGCAAAAGGAGGCAATCTTCTCTCAGCATCATTTTGCCAAGTGAACTGCAGAGCTTTTCCAGGAGGTGACTGGCTTTGGGGTTCTTTAACACTCTCATTAATAATGAAAAATGACATCTGCTATTTAAAGGACTCCTGTTAAGGATATAATTCTGGATTAAAAATTAAATTCCATCTAATCTTTTTGTTAAGTCCATATTCCCCAGAGACTGCCTCTAATGAAAAGCATTCAATTTGCTAAAGCTATACAGCATTTTCTTCCTGACAGTGAATATTAGGACTTTCTGTGGGGCATTAGTGGAAATAAGTGCAGGTGGGGGAAGGAATTTTGGAAGCCCTTTGGGAACTTGTTCAAATTGGTTGTAGTATTTTAGCTTTTTAATTTATTTTTATATTTTTAAAACTTTTTTTCCATGTCAAGTAGAATCAGAATTTGTAATTTTGTACAATTTGGTTTTGGACCAAGTTAATTTCTACTTGTCTTTTTTTTTTTTTTTTTGTCACAATGAAGAACCTATTAACTTTGGAATTTTTGGTTGAAGAGAGCTTAGAAAAACCCTCTGAAGTCTAAACTGGGTTTTGTACCTTTACCTTACCCATGATTTAAAAATATGCACATATTACTCATTATTTTATTGTCTCTTCATGAGTTTTTCTTTTCAGTTTGTACTTTTCAAGAGTCTTCTACATCATGAAATGGCTATACATATGACTAGCTACATGAAGAAGTAACGCAACCATTCTAATTCAAGGATTTTAAAACACATTCTAGTCGGTTTTGTTCGCAAGTACATGCTAGTGTCTATTTTAAGCAAGAAAAACCATAGAAGAGTTAGGCATTTTGCCTTGGGTGTCACATAGAGTGATTGGGAGTTACAGAAACAATTCAGAAGGCAAATAAATGATTCTAAAAGGACTGTGATGTTCACCAATATATTTATGGAATCAGAGGACTCATGGGCTCTTAAATATTGGGTAGTAAAACCTCGGGTTGACCCAATATTTTAATTCCTTCTCTAACATCCTGGTCTAGTGTTTGTCTTGCCTCAAGTAATTCATTTGCTTCTGGGGGAACCTATTTCCTACATTGAATTCCAAAACAAAAGATTAAAACATTGCAATCACATGTGCAGAAAGCTGCGCTAAGTGATGTGAAGACCAGTTTGCTGGAACATAGCCTACAGAGAAAGTTGGAGGACAGGGCCCAAACTGAAAGGTGGGTTCCCCTGGATTTTTAAATGTTTTGGTAAAGTATATATAACATAAAATTTACCATATAAGTCAGTTTTATGTGCACGGCTTAGTGGCATTAAGTATATTCACATTGTTATATAGCCATCATCAACATCCATGTTTGAAAATTTTTCTCTTCCCAAATTGAAATTGTTTACTATGAAATAATAATTCACTATTCTTTCCTGCTCCCAGTCTGCAGCAATCACCATTAGACTTTGTGTTGCTGAATTTCACTATTCTAGGGACACATTTAAATGAAACTATGCAATATTTGTTTGTTTATTTATTTTTCTTGGTACTAAAGGTTAAACTGAGGGCCTTTACACTGAGCTATATCCCTGTCCCTTTTTGATTTTTTATTTTGAGATAGTTTTGCTAATTTGCTAAATTGCCCAGGCTCAGCTTTAATTTGCAATCCTTCTGCCTCTGCCTCTCAGAGTGCTGGGATTGTAGGAATGTGTCACCATGCCTGGATTTCACCAGTCCTTTTGTGACTGGTGTATTTCACTTAGCATAATTCTTCAAGTTTCATTCATGTTGTAATTTGTGTCAAAATTTGATTCCTTGTTTAGAATGAATAATATTCCATTGCATGCATTTACTACCTCTTGCTTATCTGTTAGTTGGTCAATGGACACTTGGGTTTGGGTTCTACCTTGTGGTTATCATAAACAATGCCTCAGTGAACACATGTGTACAAATCTCTTTGAGATCCTGTTTTCAAATTTTTGAGGGTCTATGTACAGCAATGAGATTGGTGGGTCTTATTGTAATCCTGTGTTGATTTTTTAGGGGTTATCATAGCGTTTTTCACAGTGACCATGTCATTTTACATCGCACCAGCAGAG
This sequence comes from Dasyprocta punctata, assembly GCA_004363535.1. NCBI lineage: Eukaryota > Metazoa > Chordata > Mammalia > Rodentia > Dasyproctidae > Dasyprocta > Dasyprocta punctata. The sequence goes on along the minus strand of RJWM01013207.1, from coordinate 41,263 downwards.
CATGGCATCCCAATGGATGTATCATGTTACATCACTGAACCTTGGATTCCTTTTGTTTTGCTGGGAACATCTGCATGATGTTTTATAAAAATTTAGTTGAGTTGGCAACAGTGAAGACAAGGAACCTATAGGTAAAGTTTCAAATTTCTGCTTTTTCATGAAAAATCAAATGATGGGGTTCTAATTGTTGCATAATGTTTGTGAGTAGAGATGAATGGCTGCTTCCCCCTCTGGGTATGGTAGAAAGTGCACTTGTTTCCCAAGGGTTGTGCTGCTCCTGATTCCAACTCTGTCTCACACCCCACATGCTGAATTTATTTCCATATGCTTGTAGGCATTTGAGTTCACAATCAGTTTTTGAGCTGAAAAGTATTAAAAATAAAATGTTATTGTGAAACATGAAATGTAGAAGATTGAGTAGGAGGCCCCTTTTTTTCAGGATTATTCTCCTCAGGAGTAAAGAATAGAATTTTTGATGGAATAGTTAGAAGGTTATAACAATATGAAGAGATATATATGATACGTTCAACAGTCAATAAAAAAAGATATTTATTTAGCACCCACAATGTACCAAGTATTATTCTAAGCACTTGAAAGACATCAGTGAACATAATAAACATAAACCTCTACTCCAACTTCATGGTGTTTGTATTCTAGTCTGAGCAGAAGTGCAGAAAATAAACCAAATCAAAGCTAAAAAGCAAATCATATTGTATAAGTTAAAGAAAGTAGGGTACAAAATTATTAATTACATTTAATTGTATCACATGGGAATCATACCTATTTTTAAAAAGGAAGTAGAAAACATCTTAATAATTGTGTTGTTTTAAGATACCTTTTTTCAGTATTGCAAAGTTTTAAGGACATTTATTTGGCAATTTAAAAACAATCTAATATTTCACAAAGAATATGGAAGTGTAGACCATCCAATTGCTGGGCACAAATTTTTTTTAAATGAAAGTCTGAAAATAAATAAGCCGTGTTTGGCCATCTGGTGCCCCAAATTCAAAGGTTGAGATTTTGCTTCTGGGCTCAAATTCATGAATGTATTTTTTGATACTAAAAACAAAAACAAAGGTTGATAAATGATCTTCAAGAAGGCCTTATCTTCCACAGACAGAAACTCTTAGGATTTAAAACAGGCATATTATTTTTTCAGGGGTGAGGTACATAGTCTGAAATCCACATATACTTGTACATCTTTAATATTGATAAAAATGCTGATTTAGTAGATGTACTCTTGGCATATACATTTTCCTTACTTTTCAATTAATCTTTATAACATCACCAATTTTAAATCTTTCTGAAAAATATTTTATTGATGTATATATGCATAGTATCTATAACATATATTATGTATATATGATGATGAATTTATACAGCCTGAACACACATGTGGCATCAACACTAGATAAAGAGACAGAACATTGAGCCCCTGAGAAAGCCTCCTTCCAATCACTGAGCCCCCAAAGCTAACCACTTTCTGAACTTTTGGTCGAATGCACTAGATTTGCTTGTTTTGTGCTTTATATAAATGAAAGCATAGAATGTCTCCATTTAATGATGTGATTTAAGTAGGACTATAGTTGGAAAGCTCAGAATTATAAAATGATTTATATTCAGCTCCAAAGACACCATTTGGTGGAAGGGTGGTCTCCCACTTACCTGGTGGTAAAAATAACAGAGAAATCATTAAGATATGAATTCCAAAATTCCTTCCCTGAAAACTATAATCTAGGCACTAGAGTAGGGCCTGGGAATCTGTATTCTTTACTTATTTATTTATTCATTCTAAAGAGAACAAAATCCAAGAAAACAGAATAAAGCCAATCAAAACACAGCAGTGAAAGTGGTACAGAACTTCAAAACAGGATGATAGGATATAAACAATGGCTATCACAATATATCTTGCCATCTTCAAAATAGTTGTCCATACCATCAGACATAGCAAAATCAAACAAAACAAAAAAGAATAAAACCAATCAAAACATAACATTGAATAAAATAAAACAATGAATTGGAACAAAACAAAACAATGAGAACAATACTGCACATTGTTGTCTTTAAAATAGTTGCTCAGGTTACCAGACGCAGGAATAAAGCAAAACAATAAAATGGAACTAAACATTGGATTTCAAAAACAAGACAGGAGGAAATCCCCCACAGTTGACACAATGCACACTGCCATCCTTCAGGTAGATACCCTGACCACCAGCTCCAGGCCTGCAGAGTCAACCAAGCAGTGTAAGCATCAAGCTAATCCTTTCCCCTCAATTGCTATCATCTCACCCTGTGTCTAAATCATGGGGGGTGTGGGGGGTGCTTTACTGCTTTTTCATATACTGGTTTTTATATATATGCCAAGAGTACATCTACTAAATCAGCATTTTTATCAATGCCATCGTCTCACCCTGTGTCTGAATCATGGGGTGGGTGGGGGGTGCTTTACTGGTTTTTCAGCCTGTGCACCAGCTGCCTCACAGGAAGGCGTAGTTTCTCTTCTGGCTGAGGCTCTTTCCCATTGACATGGTGGCACTTATGTCACTGAAAGGCCGGAATCTGTATTCTTATCAGGCAATTTTGGGAAATTACATGCTTGGTGACTAGGTAGTTGCATGACAGCAGGTAGGAATTGTTGATGAACAACTGAAAGTATTAACTCAGTGCAATCAATCTTGCTTGATAAAAATGAAGCAGAACACTTGCTAAATAGCATACCCAGGGCTTCTCCACTGAGATTCCTATACTATAAAGCTAAAGTGGGTCTCGGGTATCTATATTGAACAAACCCTGTAGGTTTGGGAAACATTTCACATTTCCCAAGATCCATCTCTGTTGAAATTATGTGATTGACCCCTTGCTTTCTTTGGTCACCAGAGCATTGACTGAAATTTTGGGTGCTTTTCAACATTCCATGGGTCCAGTAGTCCTTAGTTAACAGTGCTTTTTATTTATAGTGTTTCTGCTTAGTAGAATTTAAGTACCAAAGCAGAATGAGGCTTAGTTTTGGTGATCCCATTTATACTCTAAGATTTAGTTTTTAAATGAGAACCTTCCCGGCCTAACAAGCACAATGTCATGAGTTTGATCCCTGGTACCAAAAAAACAAAAGAAAACAAAGAGAACCTTGCATTAGATCCTTGACTGAACTGCTGACAGGTTACTGGGTAATAGTATTGTATTTACTTTAATATCTGGGCTGACTATTGAGAAGGGAAGTCTGGCTTCATGAATAGTGGAGTACAGCAGTAGCCTGGTTCTATCCACATTTTTCTGTTTCAGAATGAGAAACTGGATTGAGATAAATCCTATTAAGTTACTAAGACAAAAGAGGAGTTTCCTTCTAACTGTTCCTTCCTCTTAATGCTACCAAGGAGTGACATAAAAGGAGTGCAAACCATTGTTCCACATCTTTGTGCTTGGGACTTTGAGTTATTGAAAGTGAGCAGTTACATCAATTCATCTTCACCACTGTGTGCCATTTACATGCTCATTGGAATAAAAGTGATACAATTGCTTTTTCTTTCCCTAGTTAGGAAAAAATATTTTTCTGGAAAGATAGGATCAAAATACAGGCTATAAATCTAATCAACCTTGCATATAAGAAAATTCCCTTCAAAATCCTGTGGTAAGACAGCCTGTTGAGATGGCACTCTGGTCTTACTGCTGTTGCTCCTGTTGCTGTCCATTTCCTCCTGTGTAAGTTTTCTCATCCTCTGCCTTTTCACTGTAAGGCGCTTTCCTTTGACATTATATCTATTGTTTCATTAATCTAGAAAGTAAAAAGAACTTTAACATGTGCCTTGCTGGTATTTTTTAAAGGAATTAATCTTAAATATCAAATGTATTATTTATATTAGTAAAATTGAAGAAAACCTAAATGTTCACAAATTTAAATGGTTATGTTAATTATTCTACAACCGTATAATGAAATGCTTTTTAGCCATTGAAAAGAACATTTGTAAATCATGTTTGATAGCATGGAGAAAGGGTTATATTATAATTTAAATGAAAAAAAGCATGATTAAAATGTATAAATACTGATTTCAACTATAAAAATGTATCAAAAAATATTGGCATGAAATACATCAAAATTATAATAACAGCTATCTCCAGGTGGTAGGATTATGAATGATTTTTATTTTCTTCACATTTTACAAATTTTTACAATAATTAATATAATATAATATAATGAGTGCCTTTTAGAGCACAATACATACACTTATAATTTAATGTACAAAAAAATGCTTAAAATTACATCTCAATTGTTAAACCATTATAGGGACAAAATTAGAGAGACCCAGTGGCATAAAGATCAGAATCATAGGACAGCGAGTCAGTCTTTCTGAGTTTGACTTCTGAAGTGTGTGATTTATGATCAAGCCACTTAAATCCAATATATCAATGTCTTTCTAATAAGGTCAGATAACATTCTTACCTCAGAGGTAGTAGTCAGGGTTCAATGTGATGTGTAAGTCTTAGCCTAGGACTTCACATCTATTAGCACTCAATAAACATGAACTATCTGTATTGTTACAATATGTATCCACTATTTGTTTAGACATTTTTCAGCAAAGAGACTTACGACCTCAGGAGTCTCAGGATTGCTCAGCCAATCACTATATATGGATGAGACCAAAAAGCTCTGTTTCTTATACCTCTGGAGCTTCCACTTACTGTGAGAAAATATACCCAAGAAGATAAAAGCAATACTCAGAACATAAACCTGTGTGAAAATTGGGGAAACCTAATAAGTAAAGAACAGCGAAGTGTCACTAGCTTATAAACTTAGGGCTTCAAGGTGACCTGAAGCAACAGAAAGCTCTGTCTGTAAGGGACTCCAGTTAGCAACTAAGGGAATGTTTTCTCATTGCCCAGCCCGACAGTCTCTCTGTGTTCTACACATACCTCCTGCCTCTTGACCTGGAGCACAAGGAATATGCAAGTCCAAGTCAGCAAATTGGGTGCCATCTTTGACACCTTTCTTTCTCTGTCTTTGACAGAGTTGAATTTATCTCCAAATTCTGCTACTTTGACACCCTGAACATTTCTTTCTAATCTGCCCCCTTCTTTGAACTGTCCTCATTGCTAGTACTCTAAAACTATGATCTCCTCAACTGTCTCCCTCCTGTCTTGCCCCTCAGCAATTTTTTCTTTCTACTATAGTCAGGCTTTCTTGAGAATAATGTTCTATCATATTTTTCCTGTGTAAATTCCTTCCAGTGATTTCTCATTCTTTTGGTCCTTGGGTAGTCTGAACTACCACTTACCTCAAAACCCTTCTAGTTTCCAAGCATCTTACTTACAAAATAATTTCAGATCCTTGAAAGCAGTACAATCTCGGTTCTATGCTGTCTCCCTAAAGACTCTCCATGCTCAAAACTCATCGCTCCTTCTTCCTCCACCTGTGAAATGAACTGAATGTTTGTGTCCCCTCAAAAGTCATACAACTGAAATCCTAATCCCCAGCATGACTGTATTTGAAGATAAGCTCTCCGTGGAAATTATTAACATTAACTAGAGCATTAAGATAAGCTCTGATTTAATAGCATTAGTGTCCTTTTAAGAAGAGATGGAAAAGGACTCTCCCAAACCCTCAATATGTTAAGGAAGTATCCATCACTTGGCAGGAAGACAGACCTCATGAAAAATGAACTCTGCTGACATTTTGACTTTCTACATTCCAGTACTATGAGAAATAAAATTCAGTTTCATTTCACTGTATTATAGCATCCCGAACTACCTAATTCACCATACTCTAACATCTCCACTTCTTCTCTCATCTCATTTTTCAAAAGACCTCAGTTAAACCCACTTTTTTTGTGGTTGTGGTACAATCTGCAGAAATACTACTTTTTTTGTTGTTGTTGTTGTTGACTAGACATGATACCCTTCACTCATCCTCTCAGGACACCGTAAACTACTACTGTTTATCCTCGTCACATCATTTTCACTTGCTATGAAGTACTCTAGAATTAGGTACTGAAATTTAATGCCAAGTGTGCTAGGATTAACATGTGAAGCGACTGGGTTATGACGGCTCCTCCTGTATGAATAGGATTTAGATCTTTTAAAAGAGGCATCATACAGTTTGGCTAGCTTGCCCTTCTGCCATGTGTCAAGGGAGGACAGCATTTCTGCTTTCCAGGGAATGTGACAGGAAGCTGGCATCTTGGAAGCAGACAGACTGGGTCATCAGCACACAGAAATTTGTTGCCTTCCTGGCCTCCAGAACTACAAAAAACTAAATTTTTGCTCCTTACAAATGACCTACTCTGTGAGTATTTTCTTATAGTAGCACAAATACACTAAGATATAATTTCAGATTCAGTATTTGGATCCCCCTGGACATAGGCATCAGGGAGCCAAAGATTCCAACACTGTGTAGCCCCAGGGCCTGGCACTATGTCTGACTATATTATCCTTTAATATCCTTTAATAGTTTATTGGATTGACTCAAATGTTAAAAAGTGCAGGCAGTTTTAACTCACTTTTTATCTTTATTGCCATAAAAAGTCTGTATTAAAATTTTTGAAAGTTTTATTGAAGAAAGGATAGGAAATAGGAAAATGGATCTTTTGCAAATGAGGAGGGAACCAAGAGATGGACGGAGGGGATAGGTGGGGAAACAATGGGAACATAAAAAGAATTAAGATGTGTTATGTACACGTACCAATTCCTCATGATGAAGGTAACTGTTATGTACTACAAACATGCACTAATAAAAATAAATTTAAAAAAACTTTAAGGGCAGTCAATTAATACATAAAAGTCAAATGAAGGAAGGAATTGTACAAAATTTTCTAAATCCTTTATAAAAACTTTATAGTTCCTCTATAAATAGCACTGCCTTGTAGCTCAGAGCCCAGGTTTGAAGATGGACTACCTCCAGGGACCATACAATGAGACCCTGCCTGACAAGTGTGTGGTTTTAAGAGACATACTGAATTTCTTCAGCACTCAATTTCTTCATCTGTTTACTGAGGATAATGATTAATACCTGTGCGGTTGGGAAAATTAAATGAATAAACACAGGGAAAAACTCTTAGACTAATATCCAGTGTAGAGTAAGTACTTAATAGATGGTAGCTATTATAACTTTTTAATTAACAAAACAGGTTCAGGAAAAAGGAAAACTGTTGATTTTATTGCCCAGCAGGTCACAGATTATGGGATGGAGTTATGCTGTTTTAGACACTGTGAGGAGTTATTGATTTCCTTCACTCTCTTTCTGAAGTTGCCATGTCCAACACACAATATTTTATTTTATTTATACCCCACTGTGTTCCAAAAAGGATTTCAGGGAGCTTACAGATGAACATAAAATATAACAAAGTAACATGAGTTAAAGGTGGAATGAAAGAAGAGAGGAAAAACAAGAGTGAGGAAAAAGTTGGGCTAGAAATATATATTACTAAAAATTATGAGTATGTTAAGGCTTAAAATGAAGCACTAAATCACCAGAAGCTAGGATAGCAATGTAGTTATAATTTCTACACTCCTTTCCCTCCATTTTTAAAGTTTCTTTCTCAAGATGATTTAAGTACTATTTTAATTCTTAAAAATATCTATATTTACTTCCTGCAACAAATAATTCTGTGTGGATGAGGACCAATTTCCCATATGTTGGTTCTTGGATTTAAACCTTGTGAATAGATGGATATATTACTGAATGGACACAAAGGAACTTAATACTTACTAAGTACTAATAAGCACTACTTGACCAGTCCAAACTTTCAGTTATGTTTTCTTTTGATAGCACAACTTCGTGAACTAATTAAATTTTGCATCTTACAGATGAGCCCCAAAGAAGTTCATGGACAATAGTTATAAGGAGTAAAAACTGAGAGCCACATCTGCCTCTGGTTCTGTAACTTCTACCATCATATCAGGTGCAGCTATTTGCAGAGAGCACACATATTTGTCCAAAGACATCAGAAAATTGATTAAAGATTCTATCAAAGCTCCATTTCTTGACTTCATACTGCTCTTGGGAGATTTGTTAATTGTGTCCTTACATAACTGTTTATATGATTTGCCACATCATTATCAGAAGACAAATTTAGATGTGGTTGGAAAGAAAGCCTTAGCATGGATGTGCGGGATTTGCTCTGAAGGTTCCAGATCATCTGGCTCAAATGTAAAAAACAAAACAAAAAGATGGGTGTTGGATAAGCTAATAGATATTAAGATACAGGGACAGCTAAAAGCTGTTCACAGGAACAGAAATCTTTAGAAATATAGTTGGAGCTGAGGGAGAAATGAAGGTGTTCAAGCCACAGCATTTGTTTTATTCCTATTTAGACTCTAGAAAATGACTCCAATTGGAAATACTGAAACTTCCTCCTCCTGTAGGTAACTTAGATACAAAAAACACAAAGAAGGAAAAAGTTATAGTTTCAATATAATTGAAATATATACACACATATACATATATACACATACATGTATACATGTATAGTTTAATTTAGCTAGTAAAACATCATTAGGTCTAATCATACTTCAGGTCTCTGAATATACCATGATATTTTTTGTTTTTAATATTTTTATGACTGCAATCTTGCCCATGACTTTAAATCTGTCTGAATTGTACTGTTTTCCCCAACACACTATCCTGTCTTGCTCATCCTTTAAGTATTAGCTGAAATTAAAAAACACACTAAACAATTTCTTCCAAATTTCTGAAATTTGGGTAAGGCAGAGTTTGATGAACTATGGTCAAAAGCAGCTGCCTTCCTGCTTCTGTAAATAAAAATCTGCTGGACCAAAACCATGCTCATTCATTATGTGCTATCTGTGACTGCTTTTGTGCTAATTGGCAGAGTTGAGTATTGTGACAGGGACGGTCTGGTTCGCAAAGTTAAAATATTTACTGTTTTACTCTTTACAGAAAGAGTTTGCCAGCTGTGGTGGTAAGGAGAGATTTTCATTTCTTCTTTTTATTTAGAAAAGGAGAAAGCTAAACAAAAAGTGTGCAATGGGTGATATTCTTTTTTGTGTGCTTTTCTGTTATATAGATTTTCTTTAAAATTATTTTTGGTAAAAATTATTTAAAAATTTTTAGTCAAAAAATTTTAAGACTGCAACTCAAATGGTATTATCAGTGAAACCTTCTGTTATAAATGGCTCCTATATGTTTGTACGGAAGTGTTAAAGTTTTCTATATTCGTAATTATCAAACTCTGTGGCAGTTATATATAGTCCATGCCTGCCTCTTAGACAAGCCCAGAGCTTCACAGTCTTTTTTAAGGGGTAAAACCAATTAACTCAGAAGCTACAGTGATTTCATAGCATAAGGGGAAAAATACTTACCTATCCTTATAGTTTACAAAGTATTTTCATGATTATTAAATTATCTTCTAGTTTTTTCAAGTATCACTTAATTAGAGCACACTTCTCTGAATACCCTATAAAAACAGCAACTTATTATATTCTCTTTTATTGTACTTTCTTTTATTAAAAAATAAATTCTGTTTTGTATATTGAAAGTACACAACATAAGGTTATGGGATAGATGTGAATAGTACAATGGTTCTAATAAGACAGCAAATTAATGTATTTGTTATCTTACAGAATTACCCACTCAGTGTGTGTGTTTAAATATAGCACAGGGTTTTTTTTTATCCATTCTTGAATTTAATGGATGCTTAGGTTATTTCCCTATCTTGACTATAGTGACTAATGCTGCGATGCATATAGAAGCATGGACATCTTTACAGTGGGATGTTTTCATTTCCTTTGGGAGTATGCCCAGAGAATAATTGCTAGGTCATATGGTCACTGTGTTTTTAACTTCTTTATGAACCTCTGTACTATTTTCTCTAAAGGTTACACCAATCTACCATACTTCCAACAGTGTGCAAAGGCTGCATTTTCTCCACTCTCCCTTAAGCATATCTCTAGACTTCTTGGTAATTGATTGCCATCCTAGTGGATATAAGGTGATCTCTCACACTGACTTTGGTTTATATTACTCTGATGGATAATGATGAACACCTATTCATAAACTTGTTCGTTTCATGTTTACTTTGGAGAAATACCTGTTGAAGTACTTTGCCCATTTTAAAATCAGGTTGTTTTCTGCTATTAGATTTAATGTGTTCTCTATGCATTTTGGAATATTAGCTCCTTGTTAGGTATATAGCTTGCCAATGTTTTTTCCAATCTTTAATATTTCATTTTGTTGACTTTTTTCTTTGCTGTGCAAAAGTTTTTACTTTAGGATAGTCCTACTTACTCATTGTATCCTGAGCTTCTGGTGTGATAACTGCCAAAATATTGCCACAGTCACTGTTCAGGAGCTTTTCCTCCATGTTTTCTTCTAAGAGTTTTATGTTTCCAGACTTGCACTTAATCTACTTTAATTTTATGTTTTGTGCAAAATAAAGGTCAGATTTTATTCCGTTTCATGTATATATTCTTCATTATTTTACACAACATATGACTATAGTAAATATTAATTGTTTTATATCTTTTGTCTCTCCACCTCACTAAAATCTCCCTCACTATCATTTCCATAGTAAGTACTTAGTCTGTACATTTCCCTTCTATTTTCTCAGTACCTAGACCATCTCTTGGAGCATAAAGTTAAAAAGATTGTATTTATTCTCATTCAATACATACTATAGAGACTGTGTTGGTTACTTTTCTCTCTGAGACAAAATACCCAACTCGCAAAATTAATGAAAGAGAGGTTTATTTAGCTCACAATTTGTGGAGGTTTTAGTTCATACTCAGCTGGTTCCAAGGCAGAGTGGCACAAGGCAGAGGGCAACAGTTCATGGCAGCCAGAAGACAGCAAAAGCAACAAGAACGAAAAGGGAAGAATGTGGAGAGGAGACTCTTTCAGTCATTTATATTGTATGTCAATCACACCCACCCCTAGGGTGGGTGTAGCACTCACACCCATAATCCCATCATTGGCCCATGAATCAGTCATAAATTCTAGAAGACTGCCCCCTTGACTGCATGAGGTTTTGGGGGGGACATCCAGACACAAACCATAACATAGACCAAGACAGAAGTTTAAATTTCATACCTTTGCAATGATTGTAATTTTCAGATCTAAGGATAGTAATTGTGGACAAGAAGACACAAGGAATATGGAAGTGGAGGAAGAAAGAAGAAATACCTAGATATTTTTGAGAACTAAAGGAGGAGTATTTGGCAAAAGAGATGAAAACTAAAGTTACCTATCCCCTAATAGAGTAGTGATGTGAGTACTGACAAAAATAGCATTATCTCAGAGGCTATCAAGTATAAGATGTTCCTTTATTTTATAAACCATTAAGAAAGCAAAAATATTACCAGTTAAACCATTAAATGCTATTGATTATTAGATGTATCCTATTTTCAGAGCTGCTAAAATGGAGAAAAAGAATCAGTGCAATAAATTCAACCACCACTTCCATCCCTGCCCCAACAATAGCCTTTGCTCAGATGTCTCCTGGATTTCACAGCTGTCTTTGGGATGTGCAATCCTTATAACAGTCTCTGCTTTACAGAAGAGGAAATGGAGACTTATACAAGATAAGAAATTTTCATGAGATCATAACGTTAGTGTGAGATGAGTCCCTGGTCACCAGGTCCATATGAGGAAGCCCTGCAACAGGATATCACCTTAGCAATGTAAACTTGCTATTAATTTTTCTTAAAAAAAAAAAAAAAAGCTAAGTTTTGAGAGGTCATCTTCATAGATCTGTTGAAAGTCCATCACCACAATCATGTTATTATCTCAAAAACTGACAATAATTTTTTCATGTCATGAGAAATTTAACCAAATTTCAAATTGTTAATTTAAAAAAACTGAATGTTTATTGAATCACTCAGTGCTTATTAGAGAAACAGATTTAATTCAAGATATACAAATATATAAGAATATACAAGATGTTCTTATGAGAATGGCTGCCCACAGGGTCAGGTGTGGAAGAGTGCAAAAGGGCCATCTGCACACTGAACATCAGAAGGATCTAGTCAAAGGTCTGGAGCTTGCTGTAGTGTCCTGTGCACGTCCATAACGGGAGGGTGAAGGATCTGTGATGGAAGGCTGAATAGTCTGTACTGGAAGCCAGGAGCTGACCCTGAAGGTGAAGTCAAAGACCAGAGCTTCTCCGAAGAAACAAAAACCAGACTTCCTTCTTCGTTTCCCTTTTATTTCATTCAGGTGGCAAGCCTATTGGTTGGTGTCACTCACACCCAGGATGGGTCTTCTGCTTTCAGTAAATCTCTTCAGCTACACCCGGAACTATGAAGATCTAATCTAGGTGGGTGTTTCTTATTCAAGTTGACAAGATTAGTTAACTATCATATTTATAGAGATAAAAGTCACATACCATACAATTCATTCTTTGAGATGTACAATCCAATGTTTTAAAAAAATATTCACAAAGTTTTTCAACTATCACCACTGCCTCATGCCAAAACAGTTTTATCACCAGAAAAATAGCATCTCATATCCATTAGCAGTCGCTTTTCATTTGCCCACAAACTGAGTGCTACCCAATCATAACTAGACTATTTTCTGATTCTATGGATTTATCTATTTGACCCAGTTCATAAAAATGGAATCATGTGGTATCTGCCATTTGCTATTTGGTTTCACTTAGCATGTTTTTAAGTTTCATCTACACTGTACAATGAATGTGTAAGTATTTCATTTGGGTATATGCATATTATTACTTTTTACAGTTGTATCAGACTTTATTTATCTGCTTGTCAGCTTATGGGATTACAATGCTGTTGTGAACATTGTGTACAAGTTTCCAGTGAATGTATATTCTCAATTAGCTTGATAATATGCACAGCATTGGAATTGCAGGGTTGTATAGTGACTATGTTCAACTTTCTGAGGAATTGCCAGACTGTTTTCCACAGTGGTGTGCCACTTTATATTCTCAATAGCAATGTATGAGGCTTCCAATTTCTCCACATCCTCACCGATACTTGTTATTGTTTGTTTGTTTTCATTACAGTCATCCTAGGGAGTGTGGAGTAGTCTTATTGTGGTTGCATTAATTTTTAAAGTATCAGTTTGTAAGCCTGTAAAATGTTTATAATTGATCCTTGTGACTGTGATCTCTGAAAATTTGGCAAATCGTCTTTATAGCCATATGTGTACACATCCGCTTCCATTAAATCCCCAGGGCTCAATCTGATGGATTTTAACAACACTCCTGTGGAGTAGGTTGATAGGAAAATCATCATCTCCAAGAGCCGTAAGCTGAGAGAGGCTGCCAGCCAAGGAGTAAATCATCCTATTCACAGTTCAGTGCTTTATTACTAGGTCACTCTGCCCATGGATAAGGAATGGGAGAAATAAGAGACACGGAAGAGACTTGCTGAATTGTGCACTCCATTAGAATATCTAAATCTACGGCAGAACTTGCACCTTCAATATGTCTTTTTATGATTTGTCCCATTCACTTTTAAAGTCGGGAAGGTGACAATAAAAAGACTCTGTATCATGCAAAATGACACGTTTTATTTTTCATATTTGTTCCCCAAAGAAGTCGCATTGCAAAGAAATAACATCGCTCTGAAAGCCAAAGCACTTCCATCATTTATGAGCTCTCTGCAGCAGTGGCAGAAAAGCAGATATTTCAGTTCTCAAAATTCAAGACACAATTTAGCTTTTATCAGAGCCTTGTTATAAATCGTGTATGTACATGTGTATACAGATCTGTTTTATATTAGATACTGCAGCCATAAGAAATTGTTATGTGCTGCTGCTTGTCAATCAGAATAAGACTATGATATGTTTTTTTTTGATAAAACAAATGACAGAAGCAAAAGGGTGACAAAATATCATCTCCTCTCCTCCCAAAAAAGACCCAAACTCTAAGCCCTCAAATATCTATTTAATTTATCCAGCCAATACCCTCTCTAGAAGAAAGAAAGGAAATAAAAGGCAGTATCTTAAGTTAAATTACATCCTTTAAATGTGTATTTTATCAGGAAGATGTTCCTTTTTTTCCCCCAAATAAACCCATTGTCATGTCTTTGTTATGAGTGAGCTTCTAGAATAAATTGACTTATTTATACACTAATTGGACTAATTAACTCACGAATATATATTGAGCATCTTCTATCTGGAAGGCAAAGGATCTTCTTCTCATGCTGGATTAGCTATTGCCAGCAAAGAGAACTTCCTTGCTGTCTGGGGTGATCTGCCTCAGGTTAACAGCATTATCCAATATCTCACCTACCTCAAGTGTTTGTTTCAAAGTCCCGTCCTAGTTCATAAACACATTCTCTAAAATTGAAAACTTTCCCTTTTATACCCTGGGCTCAATAATCTTCTTTTGTCTTACTTATTTTCAAAATACTTTTACCTTCTAACAAGTTATGTAATTTACTCATTAATTATATTTATTATCTGTTTTCCCACTAAAACATAAGCTCTCTAAGGACAAGAGTTTTATCTGTTTTTGTCCCCCTCCCTGCTGTATTACCTTCAGGGTCTGAACAGCCTGGGGCATGTAGTAGTCATTTGACCTATATTTGTTGAATAAACAAATGCAAAAAAACAGCCAATATTTATTTGTTATCCTCCTTTTTAAAGCATACATTTTTTTAGCCTGTTTGAAAACTTTGATTTTAGAGAAATTCCCCTTTGTGTTTCTGTTTTGCAGCCACTTCTTTTCTCATGTTACACGTTCTCCTCATTATCTAAGCCTCTCTCCAGCCTTTATGATGTTGGTGGATTCCAGTACTGATCCCTCTCCCACACTTCTCTGTCCACATTGAGCACCTCGGATGGGCTACATCCCATAAAGAAATTACACTTCCACCAAACCTGCTGTGGATTTATAAAGTTCATCTTAGTGAATATAATCACTAACACCCATGCTCCTAGGCTGGCAGTGTTAAGTATCTTCATTTTTCGCCTGATGATCAGATGGATCTTACCTCCCAAACATCTTCTGGCTCCAGCTTCTCCATGTTCACTCCCTCCAGTCCCTTCTCACCCCACCTCTAGAATACCACACCACCAGCTCTATTTGGAAGAAGTAAGCTTAGAGTGTTCTGGGATAAGTTACAACGGCTTATGCAGAATTCGTGCAGTGGAAGCTGCTGTGCTCCATGTTTGATCCTATGAACAGACAAAAGCTACACATAATGACATGTGGGCTGGACATGGTGGCCATTATCTACAAGGTACCTAGGAGAAAAGGACAAACTGCGCCTGTGTGGGAATGGCCTGACCCTGGCAGTGCAGTCTCTGTGTGGTCAGCTGCTGACCTAGCTTCACAGCTGGGTCGTGGTATTCTCAGGCCTCTCAGGATTCTAACATCAGAGGGGGTCACATAGAGAAATTACACCAGCAAGCAAACAAAACAAACTTCATAGTTTTATCTAAGCACAGAGGAAAACAAGGTCATAGTGTAAGCCACAAAACACCATCTCTCTCCTCTTCTAGCTAACATGAGTGATGGGTACTTCTTTACCAATTACAGTTGTAGCTTCACTCTAATCTTTTTTCTTGATATGATTTAAAACACCATTCGGGAACTACCTTCCACTTTCTGACAGCACCAGTCCAGAGTCACACCTACTTCTCAGGATCTTCCTTAATCCCATGAAATGTCTGTTCTAACGCTTGTGTTCTGAAATACACCCCTTGTCTCCATGGTGCACATTGTCTCTTTATAGGGAGCCAAGAGAACAGCTGCAAAATTCTAGGTTTGACCCATGTGGTCTGTGGTGGGAAGTGTGGACCCTGGCATGGAATCCTGCTCCATGTTCTCTTGAACTGCTCAAGCCATCTTTTCCTGGCTGTATAAGATGCTGGTGGGCGGAGATGAGGTGGATGATATAGACTCAGTGTAACCCAGACACTTGGGGGAAGCTGAATTGTACACTGCTAAGGATCCTGGCTTCACAGTGAATGTATCATTTTAAAAAAGATATAATTTACTGCCTTTGCTTGCTATGGATTACTAAAATAAGCCCTTGAAGTTTTAGATAATTTATGTGTTCTAAAGTTGGAAAGCAGAAGCAATGGCTAGAAGAAATAGCTGGCTACTGTGGACATTTCAGTTGATATCCTGGATTTTTCATTCATTTGACAAGTATTTCCAGAGAATGTACTATGCTCCAAGCATTTTTCCAGATATTGCAGATAAGCCTGGCATGTTGGTGCATGCCTGTATTCCTAACACTCGGGAGGCCGAGGCAGGAGGATCATTGTGAGTTCGAGATCACCCTGGGCTACAAAGTGAGTTCAAGGCCAGTGAGTTCAAGGCCAATCTGAGCTGCATTTTGAGACCCTGTCTGAAAAAGACAAAAATCAAAAAACAAATAAGCAAACAAAAAAACCATACTTTGCAGATATAGTAGCAAGCCAAATACTCAGATTCCCTCCTAGCTCTTTTGTGTTTCTATTATAATTGGACATGGAAGACAATAAAACTGCTATGCATTGGAAAAAAGGAGAATATCAGAAAGTAATAAGTAATATAAAGATTGTAAAGTAGGGGAATGGAGTGAATGTCTTGGCAGCTCCTCTATATTGAGTAATATAAGTGAAATCCTGTCTAATTAGGTGAATTTAAGTAGCAATCTAAATACAGAGAAAGAACCAGCCATTCATGGATGAGAGAGAGGGCTGTCTAGGCAGAGTGAGCCTTTAGCAAAGGCTCTAAGGGATTATGAAAAAAATTCCAGTTTACTTTGTAGAGGAATTCTAGTCCTAGGTAAGGAGTGAGACAAGGCATAGGTTGACAGGAAGCATGAAGCCTCCGATTTGCCACTGAATAAACACACTCCAAGCCCTGCTTGGGGAATTGACCTCAGATTGTCCTGCAGTGATTTGCCTTCAGGTTGTTCACCTTTGAATCCTGGGATTTTATTTCAGTGTGGCTGTGCCTCTGGCTCCCAAGACACACTAACCTTCAGCAAGGACAGCATTTCACATCTCCTCCTCAACACTTCTCAAGCCTGCCAACCACCTATTTCTTTAGCAAGCTTTCCTTAACATTAATGGGTATAAAATTTCTTTCTTCTAAGAGTAAATGTTAGCATTAAACAATATGCCATGTCTATACACAAAAATTGTAATTGTCCATATTTTTGACTGGTGTGCCCTGACATCACCAGTTATAATAAAAAAGTATGAAGATCAGGAATTATTATATGATAGAATTATTTAGCATAATTAATTTCATATAAGAGTTTGGGAAATGATTTTTAAACTAGCTGCCAACTAATCATAATTACTAACATTTATTAAGAATGTACTATATTCTCTATGGTGGTCTAAGCACTTTTAGTATCATTTAATCCTTTGAGATAAATGCTATTATTTCCATTTTTATTTCTGGATAAGGAAATTGAGGCACAGAGAGAGAAAGCAATCTGTCTAAAAGTGTACTGCTGGCAAGTGGTGAGATTGGTATTCAAACCTGGACTTTCTGTTTCTAATCCCACACCTTGAACCTCTAATCTAAAGCCTTGTACCTCTCAGAAATTTTTCTTTTCCCTTTTTTCCTGGAAATGGGGATTGAACCCAGGGTCTTTGTATTGAGTTACAAAAATTATTTCTTATTTTGAGACAGGGTTTTATTAAGTCACTAAATTGCCTACCCTGGGGAAATTGCAATCCTGTTTCAGACTCACAGAATGCTGGGATTACGTGGCCACTATGACTTGCTTTCCAGAACTTTCTCTGAGAAAGAAATGTTCTATACCAATAGAAATTTCTGTGAGATGGTAGTGCTCTGTACCTCTGTTCTTGACCCTGTGTGCATAACTGCTCCAGTTCTGAGAAGAATCAGTTTCTGCTAGCACAGATGAGTGAAGCTAAAACAATGCTATCTGTACTAACACTCCTTTAAGTTTCAGTGTGCTCATCTGAATGAAATGGGATAATAATAATTATACCTCTTTATAGAGTTGGGGATGCTCAGTGAAATTGTACCTGTACGTCTCTGATCATAATTCTTGGTATATAATAAAGTACTTAATACATTTAAAAATGATCAAAAAGAGAAGAATTAGAGAATATTTCCAGATTTCATTTCATGTTTTCCTGAAGCACTGAAATGCAGAGAAAGATTAATTGAGTTGTTGGGAAGGTCTAAAATTAGGCAAGAGTTTTGGTCCAGATTTAGATGTCCTTTGTCGAAAATATAAATGAAACATTCTTTTTGAAGACAAATTATGAGTTTCATATTATGCAGCCCCGAGTTCATTTCTGGCTGTGTATTTTCCCTCCTATTGTCCTCTTATACTACCCAAATATCATCCCATGTTTTCCATTAACCCTCCTACAACCAATATGACTTATTGGAGCCCTTTACTTCTATTTAAAATATTTAAGGTGTAATGACAAAGGAAACTAAAAATATAGCTGTTGGAATAAGACAGATCTTTTTTCTCTGTGACATTTGGTAGGCATTTCGTACCTGAAAAGGAGATTTTGCCATCTTCAGCACATAACTTCTGTCTTTGGGCCCAAAGTGGCTGCTCTCACTCCATTGTCTTGTGAGAGAGAAGGATAGGGACAGATGAAGTGTACACCCAGGCTTTAAGGACAGGAAGTGGACTGAACACACCTCACATGTTTGTATTCCAGCTAACCAAGCCTAGTTACCTGGGAAGGTGGCAAGTATAGGCTTTCTTTGAGTAGCTATTTGATACCAAGGACTAGCGAACAGATTCTTGAGAATGCGTCATATTCAGGCATGAGTGCTGGCACATTGTGTTAATTTTTAATCCCACTCTAGTGTTCCCATAAAAGTGGAAAATATTTCATTTTTTTAAAACTTGGGTAAATAGAATAAAATACAGTGAAGTAGATAGTCCAACTCCATTCCCAACACACACACACACACGATTTTCTAATGTATGCATGCATACTTAACATATATGCAGCCTAGTGATGCTATAAACTTGTTGGGTGAGGGGAGCACAAAATAGACATTTTGTATACCTATTAAAGCACCCAACACAGTGTATCTACAGCTCAAACCATACCACTGTAGAGAGAGCACCTATCCTTGTATTTACCCCTCCTAATTAACACCTCCTTAAGGGACCAAGCAGTTATTAATCTTCTCTGGACTGGCTTTCATTAGTGGTAGGCAGCTCTTGGAACTTCTAGCCTAAGACTCACCATCCAATCCAGTTTTTTCTAGAGTCCTGAATTAAGAGTAAGTAGATATTTGTTTTATATTAGTTTCAAAAGTACTCATTTCCTAATCTCTTTATTGTGCAACATTATCTTGTGTAAATGTGTTGCTCCTTATAAGGGTCATCTGTGGACACTGAAGCCTGATAGTATGGAGATGATGGGGAGACTTTCTGAGGAGACAGGCCTTCAGAACATGGACACCTCTGAGAAGATAATTCAGTTATGCAGGAAACAGGAAAACCAATCATATCAGAAACAAACCATGGCAGTCGCTATGTCTTGTGACATCATTCACTAGTATACAAAACAATCAGAAAATGTTAGGCTTACCCTCATGTGGGAAACTGTAGCTCTCTGGAAATTTCTTACAGAAAAAAATGACTCAGGCAAAGAAAACTGTAGCCACAGGCAGAGAAATGCCAGGTCTAGGGCTTCCTAGAGCTGGCTGCATATCAGATTCTCCAAAGAGATTTAACATGAGTCTTTTTAGCAAAGACAATGTGGCAGTCAGAATTATGACCCCACAAGTCATCACGTGCTAATCCCCATGGGTGTGGTATTGTAGGTCTTCGTCAATGTGATTAAGGATTTTGAGATGGGAAGATTATCCTGGACTATCTCATGGATCCTGTACAGTCACAGCGTCTTTATGAAGAGGAAGCAGAAATGTCAGAGTCAGAGAAAAGAGTGAGAAGAGGGAAGCTGAAGTCCCAAAAGTGTGAGATTCAGAGAGAAAGGATGTGAACAGCTTCTGGAGGTGGAAAAGGGAAGGGAATAGATTTCCCGCTAGATTCTGCAGAAGAGACTCAATTCTGCCTATTCATTGCTTAAAAATAAATTTCATTGGGTATATTTAACATTTACACTATGTTATGGGACACGTAGTAATACAATGCTTACTATAGTGAAACAAAGTAATGTATTTATATTTCGCAATTGCTTTTTTATGGCAAAAGCAACTAAAATATGTTTATGGAAACTGCCTTCTCATTTTAGCCTTCGGACTTCCATAACTGTAAGACAATAAATTTGTATTGTTTTTAAACCACTAATCATGTGGTGGGTTATTACAGAGGCAACAGGAAATTAATATTTACATTTTTATTAGATACCATTTCACAAATCAGAACAGTAACAGTGTCACTCAGATAAAGCAAAGCTACAAAGAAAAGAACACCACACTTTTTCCATTCTGTTTCTCCCCAAATTCTGTCTTCAACAAGAATCAATGTGAACAACCTGGTGTTTATCCTTTCCCCTCCTCCTTTTCCTTCTCCTTCTCCTTATTTGGGGAGGAGGGCAGGATCTTGCTGTGTAGTCCAGCTAACCTTGACCTTAGTATGTAGCCCAAGTTGACCTCAAATTCATAATCCTCCAGCTTCAGCCTCTCAAGTACTGGGGTTATAGGCACCATGACTTCCAGCTTGATTTCTTTTTCTTGTACATGAACAGTTACATACATACAAATGTACAAAAAAAAAAAAAGATATAAGAAGTGTTTCAAAGAATTTTTTGTGCAAAATTCCCTAATGGCTATATATTCCTTTTCTCGTGTACCACTGTCATTAGACATTCTAGACCAATTTATACAGATCTATTTTATTCCTTTCAGTAGCTGCAGAAGGTATGTTTTAAGATTTTTGCAACCATTCTACTATTCATGGAATTCAGATTGTTTCCAGCTCTTCATTAGTACAAACCATTCTGCTGTCAACAGTTTAGACTCTTTAAAGGACCGCTAACAGTTAAAATCTGTAGTGCCCTCTTAAAAAGTGGGATGGCTGAATCCAGAAGAATGTTTGCTTTTTAATAAATGTTACCAAATTTCTTTCTGAAAAGACCGTGGTAGTGTGCAATCCCCCTGGAGATGTCTGAATGTGCTCACCAGTGTCCTGGCCATCTGTGGTGGCTTTACTTTTTAAAATCTTTGCTCAGTCTGTTGGATAAAAAAAAATGTTTTTTTGGTTTTTGTGTCAGTTTAAATGTTCCTGGCTACCAAAGAGATAATTATTTTTTCCTACTTCAGTGGGCCATTTGAAATTTGTTAAATGTTTATTCATCTCTTGCACCCTCTCTTCTACTTGTTATTTCTTCTTACTAGTTTCTAGCTATTAAAAATATATATTCCCAGAGCTCTTCTCTAGAAATCTGATTGAGGTTGGTTTAGGCCCTCAGGAATTGATGTCACAGCTGTCTCGATTCCGATGCTTTGATGACTCCTTCCCACTGGTCAACCGGTGCCTAGGAATTAAACAGAATGAGGCAAAGAAGATCTGCGGTCAGCTACCTACATGAACAAGTTCTTCCATATAATTTGCCCTCGAATCCCATGGAGGTTGCAGCGCCGGCATCCTCTCTCCAACTCCTACTCCCGCTTCCTGGGTATACTCTACAATTGCTGGAAAATTTGATTTTTCACTGAGCAGGGTATTTATAGGCACACACACTTTCTGTGAATCTAAATCTATATCTGCGTACAGGTAAAAAAAGATCTGTAGTGTCTGTCCTTAGCAGGCTGGATCTATGGAAACAAGAAACAAGTAAAAACAATAAAAATGAAGGAATTGCCTAAAGATAACCCAAGATAATTTCCACTATAGTGATTTTCAGCCTAGCATTCTGGTTTGCCTATGGCCGTCCCAGTTTGAGTGTGAAGGGCGCCATGCTCCATGAAACCCTTTGCTCCCTGGCATGTTGGAATGGTTGGTCCCCTATCTAACAATGTTGATGTCATTTCTGACCCATCACTGGCCATTGGTGCAGCCTGCTGAGCTGAGTGAGACAACACATTCGTGAGATTGCACAAATGGTGACAGATGACTGACAGATGACTTTCTACCAGAGCTGCTTTGTAATGTCATTGTGGCAGTTCTCATCAAGGGGAACTGAGTTTGCTTCTCACATGAATTCTGGGCCTGGTGTTGTGTGTTGAGCATTTTAACATTTATTTAAAATAGTACTTAATTTTGCATATTTATCCATCACTTTAACACTTATGGGAGATTTTTATTGCTTTCTAAGTGTACGTTTTTATGGATTGAAAGTAATTTTACTGATCAAAAAACAATTCTCCTTATGATATTTATGCCACTTACTTCTGATGAATTGACCAGAATATTTAATATTTGTGATGGGACATTTTTTCCTTTTTCATTCTGAATTTTAATGAAAATGCTTTTAGATTTCACCATCAAACATGAGGGTGCCTGCCTCTTAACTAAAGAGAGATATTATTTATGCAAGTTAAGAAATTGTTCTTTTTTGGTCAAAATTTTAAAGGAATTTTTTATAAATCAGAATTGAGTGCCAGATTTTAAACTATATTTTAAAGAACTAAAGGGTCAGGGATTTAGTTCAGTGGCATAAGCACCTGCCTGGCAAGCATGAGGTCGTGAGTTCAATCCCTGGTACCAAAAAAAAAAAAAAAAAGTAGAGTCAGATTTTGCTGGGGATTTAGTTCAGTGGCGTAAGTGCCTGTCTGGCAAGCAGAAGGTCCTGAGTTCAATCCCCAGCACAAAAAACAAACAACCAAACAAACAAAACCTTTAAAGCACTAAAATAGACTTGAAACAATATTTTAACATAATTCAAACATGACAATTAGGTTAAAATCCTTTTATAAGTAGTGCATAATTTCTTTCTCTACATGTAGACAATTTATAATAAACAGCACTGCACAAGTACAACAGGAAGTTTGCCTTTTGACTCTTTTTCCTTCATTTAAGCTTAAGCAATAATTCAAATTCATGCTTTTAATATTATGCTTATTCAATTATTTTTGAGCTTCTGTCACAAACATTTTTTTTCCCTGTAGGTTACAATGCATCAGATTTGATTAATGCAGAAAGCTCTGACAGATATTTTAGTGAGTTGATTTGTACCTCTTAATGTTTGAAATTTATATAGTTAGTTGACAGCCTGACTAAGGCAGTAAAATACTGAGGGGTAAAAATACACAGTTGTTCTTAGTTAACATATGTTTTTTGTATCAGCACTGTAAGATTTCGCATTTGCAAATTTTGTTCATACGCTATTTCACTGGAAGTAACAACTCGTAATATGAATTTCCCTGAGTTTAAAAAAAAAAAATGGTAACAACCTAAAGGCCTTATTTTCTGTGGAGCAGTAAAATTTATTTAAGCAGGTTTCTTTAAATTATGTTTTAAAAAGCTTGAAGAAAAGTAGACTAAAATGCACTGAAACATTTCCTTCCTGCCTGCAGTCTCAGCCTAGAGGCATCATCCTCTAAGAAGCCCGCCTTGATGTTCAGACTGGATTGAGTGCCCCACCTATGTGTCTCGGGCACTTTCTCCTTCTTCTATCACCTTGTAGAGTGGTCCGTGGCTCCTGTCTTCCCCTGATATCATCAGTTCCATGAGTACAGTGACTGCTTTTGCTTATTTACCACAGTCTGTCTACTGCTCAGTGAATAGCTGCAGAATGAATGGATACATGGATGAAGGCAGGGATGTTTGAACAGTGCACTATCAATGAATGGCAGAACACAACAACTCAAAATTTGTGTTTCTACTTTCCAAATTTCCTTTAACACACTCATTGTATAATATTTATGTATTTATTTATTTTGGTACCGGAAATCGAACTCATGAGCTTATGCTTACTAGGCAAGCATTGTGCCACTGAGCTATATCCCCCAACCCCCACATTTTATAATATTTAAAATTTTTCTTGTGTGAAGAATGTTCAAAAGACGAGTTAGAATAAGAGAAAAATCTTAGAGAGATCTTTGTTTTTCCTTTCTAGAATGCAAATATTACTTTCAAAACACCAGTAAAGAGGAGGAAATATTGAAAATTTGCAGCTCTCTGTTCTGGGGCAGACTGCCCTTTCCTGGCCTTTTAGTGGTGGGGCAGGAAAAGTCCATGTTACTTATTCTTAAAAGAGAATCAAGAGGTAGCAAACTTTACTTCCAGACCAGAACATTGCTGTCGTGAGACCCTCAGAGCTTGCTTCCTCCTGGCCATGGTGACTGGAATATTCCATACAGTAAGTAGCTCTTCTGTCATCCAGGTTGCAGTGTGAGAACCACATGAAGCAGAGTTCGCTGCCACTTGGGGATGGATTTGTTATGTGAGTGAGCAGTTAATCTTTGTAATGTGAAGTTACTAAGGCAGGATGGCTTGCTATTGAATGTTAACTTCACTTACCCTGATTGATACTCTGCGGGATAAAATTTGCTTCGTTATGCCTTAAACAGAGGGGGGTCATTAACTTGTAAACTTAACACAGAAAAGTTAACCATTTCTCTAAAGATAGAGTAAAATTTAAATGTGAAACGATTAGAAGAGGAAATACTTGCACTTTGCAACCAAAGCACTAAATTAGAAAACTATATCGGCATAGCTACTATGGCTCCTATTTGGCTTACACTGAAGGATAATTAGACCATCAATTTTACCTAATAGGTTCGTAATTGGATTTAGTTCTTGACATTTGGAACCTTTTGAACATTTTCTGCTTAAGTCTAAGGGTTACCATACCAGGGAGGAGAAGAGGGAGAAAGATAGAGAGAGGGAGAAACAGAAGGAAGGAGAGAGAGAGGGAGGGAGAGAGAGGGAGGGAGAGAAACCTGGCTAATCGTATTACCTCAAGATTTTTTTTTTTTTTTAGTCCTAAATGCAAGTAGCTGCATTGACAGTTATCACTTTCTAAAGTGCAGGCAGTAAAAATAGGAGTTATAAATGTCAGTTTTGATGTGTGTTTTAGTGTCTTTGACCATTCCCAGCGGAGGAAACAAGTAGGCCATTAATGTAGAAGCTCTTGCATTACACCGGGCCCTACCAAGATTTGCACGAGTTGGTTGCTTTTCAAAAACTTGTAAAATACCAGCTCCAGGATCACCAAAAGAGAACCAGGATTAGAGTTACAACACGCAGATCTGAACATCAGCCCTGGCCCTCTGAGAATTGTGCTACTGCATGAGCAACTTTGAGAATTTGGGAAAATCACTTCACTGATTTTTGTATTTCCTTATCTACTTAAATGCCAGATAATAAGAATGTGACAATACATGTGAGAGCTCAGAGCTATCTGTTTTAAAAGGATTAATTACATTGATCATTTAGTGAAGTTTTCAGTAGCTGTCTGAAATGGTACAGTTGTAGATGTACCCAGAGAGATCTCACTACTAAATTATGACCAAAAAAAATCCCAAAGGATGAGTATAAAGCAAAGGTCACTGTTGGTGTTGTCTCAAGGGTCAAAGGAGACTGTTGATTCACCTAAGTGAATTATCCACTGGTATTCACGGCTAGGCCTTAGACCATGTGGTTTGGTACTTTCTGCCTTTCTGCACAATTTGGGCTGATTCTCATATGCACATTTGATCTTTGAGGATAAATGGCATAGTCTTCCTGGTTTAGGCACCTGTAAATAATGAGAAGACAGGCTCACTAGAGAAATGTTTCTATAGCGTGAATGCTGGGAAGCATAATGTTTTAGTTAAAATGTCTGGCTCTACCTGACAATTCTATGTTGAAGAACTCAGCAGCCAAACTTCTTTCCAAATTCTGACATTCACAGAATTGGGCTAATAAATAGTGGAGGCCACATTTGGAACAGAAATCATTTTAAGGAATGAATTTGGAATTAACATCTTGGTTTGGACTCCAGTTGAACAGTCATTGGGCATATGTAATAAAGGATGAGTACTGAGTACATATCTCACATTCTCACAGTTTAGTACTCATAGGTTCTCTAAGAGATTTAAAAAATAAGTAAAAGCGCAATGACTAGAGGGGGATGTATAGTTTGCCTTGCTCTAGAGCTCTTTCTCACAGGGTTTTATTGAATTGGGTAGCAAATTATCTCTGTTTGTGACTTTCTTTTGAATTTGTTTCATTTAAATATTCCTATTCGAACATATTCATAAGGGTATTCATTTCAGGTCTGTTTCCCATGTGTGGAATAAGATAAGAAGAATATAACCTGGAAGTCTCACAATCCTTAGCTGCAGAAGATTAGCGATGAAATTTCAGTTTGCAGGTTTGGAATGTATCTCAGTGGTAGCACACTTGCCTAGATTAGACCCCAGCCCCATGAATTAATTAAGTTTGCCTTTTATAGCAATGCAGTTTCCACTATTATTTCTGCCTTTGATTTTGAGACCCTCACTCAAGTGAGAGGGCATTTTCCTCCTATATTTATTGAGATCTTTCTATTTACCAGGTACTTTGCAGGTGGCATAATCTTTAAGATTACCAAACAGCTATGTGAGGTAGACATTTTATTTTCATTTTGCTGATAAGAAAAATGTGGCTTGAAGAAGTTACATAATACCTGAGATCACCCTGCTGATCCTTACCAGAAAGCAAATTTGAAATCTGGGTGTGTCATTCCTGAATTGGAGCTATTATGCCTCAGTGGCAGTGACAAGAGATGGACTCAGGAGTCCTGAAGAGTGGATTTGAGTAATTTTTCAGAAAAAAAAAAAAGGAGGAGGAACAAGAGAATTCTAAGAAGGGGATAGATATACATGGCCCTGGGTTCCATCCCTAGCACCGTAAGGATGGACTAAGTACTGAATATTGAGCTACCACAGGGGAGAAAGTTGAGAATAGTTTAGTTTGAAGTATGTCTGTGCATACTTCAACAACACAAGCAACTAGTTTGTATATGGGAATATTCCTTTCAAAAGACTCTCTTTGCCAGAAACATGGAACTATGTACCAATAGAAAACAATTAAATGAAGCATGTTGTATTTCTACATCAGAATCTTATGGAGCTCTTATAAAGCCAAAAGATTAAGAAGTGGGGTCTGTGTGCTGCCCAACAATTAATTAAGCCATTTCCTTTTCTGAAAAATGAGGGAAAATAGTAATACCTATTTTTATAGGAATGTTGTGAAAATTAATTCAGTAGCTCACGTAAGATGCTTAGAATGATGCCAGCTTACAGTGAGGACTCCAGTGTTAGCGCGTACTGTCTACTGATGCAAAAAGATGTTCATGGTGACTGTATAAGCTTGTGAATAGAGGAGGTCACGAATCAGCATCGGTGAAATCAGCAGCAGTTGTCATTCCACTTTTGTGAATATGTATGCGTGCCCAGAAAATACCTGAAAACATGCACATCACAAGGTAATGATATTAACCTGTGGGTTTGTCAGATCACTATTTTCTTACAAACATAAGTGATTTTTATAATGGAGACTTTATTTTCCTAAACAAAAAAACAAAAGTAAGCAAGTCCAAGTATAAAACACCCCACAGCTCTAGCTTCTTCTTCCGTGGTTTCTGAATTCCAAGGCAAATTAGTGAGAGGAAAATGACAAAGTATTAAGTCTCAGTTCTGTCATCCTGATGGAGCCATTCAATGGGGATCTTTGGCTCTCAAAATTATTGTAAGAAACTTTATTAGTTGGAGATTTAACCTAGTGGCGCAAGGTTGTGAGCTTGATCCCTGGTACTAAAAAAAAAAAAAAAAAAAAGGAAAAGAAAAAAGGAAAAGAAAAAAAGAAAAGAAATTTTGCAAGCAAATATTTGACAGCACATTAGGACTCATAAGGAATTATTGTCACTTGCCACCTCTTTTATCAGGGCTGAGAAGTTTGACAACCAGAGTTTTGCGAAAAATAGTAGTAATAACAATACTGTAATGACAACATATTTTCCAAACCTCAATACACATTCTTATTTTAAACAAAGGCCTAGTGTTCTTTTTATTATTGTTTTTCTCTTATTTTCAACTGGAGATGACAAACAGACCTTTAGTGCACAACATCCCTGCAGTCTGTGTTAGAAAAAAAATCACGGATTCTCCAAACCCCAATCACATGATCCAGAATTTCCTCTGTATCTTTGTACAATACATAATATTAAGTGCACTTTTTGCCATTTAAACCATACTAAACACTTTTTGGAATTAATAGAAATATAGTGACAGGATGAACGAGAAAACTTTCTCGCATATGTTCCTCAAGTCCCTATTGGTTAAAAAATTACTGTCCCAAAATACCTCAAATCAAATCTTACTTCACAACCAACATAAATACCACAATAAAGGCAGAGTATAAGAGTGTCACTGAAGAGCAAAAGAATCATTAGTTCTTTAGAGACATTTAATCAAAATGACTAAAGCCTTCCCTAGACTTCCCATTTCCAAGTCATAATTTTACTTTTCTCAACTCCTAGGCTTGAAAAGTAACATAACTTAGGTAGATATTTTATTTAAAATTTCGCATACCAATAAATTTATGTATTTCAAACCTGTTAGACTAAAAGCTGACTGCCCTCTGGTGGGCTGTTTCTAAAATATTTAGCACCTCTGTAAATGAATTGTTTTATAAAATACTGCACAGTGCCATGAGATTTTACAATTCACATAAATAAAAGTTATTTGGGAACAAGAGAGAATTTAAAAAGGTTAAATAGTGTTTAGTAATGTAAAAGCAAATTATAAATTAAATTTAGTTAATTTCTAATTCTTAAAATTAATTTTCTTTCCCATGTAAATTTATTTTATTTTCAAGTTTCAACCAAAATGGAGAAAAAAAAGGAAAAAAAATTGGGGCTTCATTTTCAGTTCTAAAATGTTGATATTTTGAAAAATTTCAATTGTTTTCCACAATGGACCAAAAAAAAGTGTTTATCACACTTAAATTTTGTTCCCTGTCACTACTTAAATGTAATTTTATCATTTGAAAAAATAAATACAAAGAAGATACTTTAGTCCTCATAAAAACTTATACTGACTCAGAAAAAAAAAATGAAGCATAAAAAAAAAATCACATTAAACTACCATAGCTAAGATGAGTACAATATGGGAAGGAATCTTTAGTGAGATTGATAAAACACTTTAAAATCTTAAAAAAACAAAAAACAAAACAAAACAAAAAAAACTCCAGTGCACTGTTAACCCTGTGATACAACAGGATTTCATTTTCCTCTGTTTGCAATTCCCTAAACATAGAGGTTCCAGTGAGCCGAAATCTCAGGGATGGCAGCTGATTTTTTGTTTTCCTGTAGCTATTGGAACTGTCAATGTTAACAAGCTCTGAGGCGATCACTAGTTTCACTTTGCCAGCGCATTAGGTCTAGTTGAGAATTGCAAGTCATGTTGTAAATTATTCCTTAGCACACATTGCATTTTATGCAAACAAATCTTGTAGGTAGTATTTGAATTCACATTAACAAAATTGTTTCAAGTAAATAAAGAAGTAAGAAACTGGCAAACTACTTAAAACAATTTTTTGAGCCTCTGTAATGAAACAGTACTGAATAGTTTTAACTGGTTAATTTTATCAACCCCAGCAAAAAATTTGGAATTCTATTCAACATCCCTCCTCCCTTTTTCCTTGGTAAGATTGTTTCTTGTCCACAGCCTGGAGATTAATTTTTTTCTCTCTCTCTCTCAAATTCAGTTAGCATTTGGAAATGGAAATTTACAAAGAAAGAAATTCTGTCTTTGAAATAATGGAATTAAAGACTGTAATCAAATCACTTTAGGTTAATTTTGTGGCTACGAATTTTGGGGTTCAAGTAAAGGGGCAACTAAAAGGGCATTTCAGTCCTTGCAGACCCCAAATGCAAACTCTCAGGTAAAAACAGTCATGTAACAGAAAGCAAAGTGTGCAAGTGTTTCTCCAAAATATTCAAGAAAGTCAGACATTTAAAAATATTAACTGCAAGTATTTCAGTGAAAGGTAACATTTTTCATGGTTGCTTTTAAACATACTGTAAAAATGCCTTACACTGTAAAAATGGCACTTCTGTGAGATTTGACTTTTTCCTCCGAGCTGAATAAAAGATAAATGAAAATAGACAATTGAAGAAGTCAGTATCTTTCAATGAATTACTGCTTCTAAACTATAATACTACTTTCTGTTAACGGCGACTCACTGGAATTTAGCTTGAAAGAGGTAACACAAACAACGCAAACCAGTCTGCCTATTTTTCCTTACCCTGCAGAGACGGCCCTGAAGCTAAGTCGACTTAGAGTGCTTTTGCTTTCCGTTCATTTCCTTCTTGAGCCTGAGGGATATAGAAATCTCTGTGTTCAATTAGATTGTTCCAATTTTTCATTTAAAAAAATTATTTAAAGTAATAGATCCTGGGCATTTAGCATAGTTGATTTTGCCAAGTTTTCTGTTCAGTTCAAAAATATATGAATGGAAATACATGCATGCGTAGGTAAATCTGTCTCTACAGAGTAAAAAGTAGTCATTTTACCTAGCAATTCCAGGTACACAGAAACAGTATCTACCATGTTTGCACATGTGTATATCTAAATATATATAACCCTACAACCACCTCTGAATTTGTAACAATCTGTACTCTATGTCCTTTAAATCAATACATTTATGAATTAAAACCAGTGTTTTAAAATCACAAATGTGTGCCGTTTAATTGCAGCTTTGCGACTTCCAGTCGGAAAGCTTGTGGGGAGATCCTGGGTTGTGCATTACTTTTTCCATCAACAGAGGGCACTCTGTCGTTTGCCAAGGAACTGCTATGTTAGGGGGTTTAGGGCTGAGAGTGAAGCAGCCACCAGACAGATAGCCAGGTTTGCAGAGTTCGCTCCAGTAAGAGGCAGAAGCTTTTCCAACTGGCCAGTGTATAATTTATTGGAAATGCTACTGATCATTGAAACAACCTACGTGAATGAAAGACAACCCCATGATTTGCAAAAGTCGGATGCAAGTGACTTTTAAGTCAGTCGTGTGTTATTATTTGAGTATCACCCAAACGGTTAGTGTTGGAAATCATCATATGCATAAAATCGAGATGCATACTCAAATACAAGCTCACCTTGTGAAGAGTGTGACAGCTTTATTTATGGTGCCTGTCTTAGCACGGTGTGCAGGAGTGTCTTCAGTGTGCTTGCCTAGGTACTACTTACACAGACTATAGCTGTTTTATATTTGAACCAAGAAAAATAAAATAATTTTTCGTATGGTAACTATCTGGGTCATAATTGACACACTGGGAACATTCTAGGAAGCTTTCTTTCTGCTGCAGGTTATAGAGCATGTTTCACGTGCTGGTACTATTAATTTTTCAGCAGTCAAAGGTACTAAATTTAAACTGAAAACGTGAAAGAATAAAAAAAAAAAGATGCACTTCAAGAAAATTAGATTTTCTTAGGGAATTTGTCCAAGATCTACATTTACTGATGTGTAATTTATTGGATGCTTCAACACAACAAAGTAATCATAACCAGGTTGTAGAAGGATTGCTTTTACTCTGTGGCAGAAAAGTTTTACAAATGTCTTAAAGCCATTGTGAAAGCAACAGTGAGAAATCTGATTAGATACCAGAATCAACATATTTGACATAAGTGTGTGCATTATCATGGCCCATTATTTTAAATGAGAGTGTTCTATCTCAAGAACTGGAATGATTCCACGAATAGTAGAATAAATGGGAATGTAAAAGTCAAACAGCATGACAGCAACTGCTCAGATTCAGAAAAAAAAGAGAATATTTCAAGAAACAGATGTGTTCTTAAAAATCCTCTTATGAGAAAATGTGCTCCATTATCACAGAAGGAAAGAATGTAAGGTTTCCTCATGTTAAATGTATGTTTGTGTACTATTAAGGATGATGAAACAAATATTTAACAGTTCAGATACAGCATTTTGCTAACAGTAATTCCTTTAACATTTACCTGACTGGAAGAGCCCTTTTCTTTCTTTTGCAAATATACTTGCCAGCAGCTGTTTCTACATTTATAAAGACCATTTTCGCTGATTGTCAAATAACCATAAATTCATTTATGCATATTTTTAGAGGCATAAAAATAATTGCATGTACGATTAAATCCACTTATGCCTTTGCATCTTACTAAATCTACAATAGATATGAATTGTTATGATGTACTACATCTTGGTGCATAAGTAATACAAAGTGGATGTAGAGTCCAGCTTTCCTATAACAGAATGTGTGGCAATAATTTACACAAATAGAGTTGGGATGTATTATAGAAGGTGATTTATTTTTAAAAATGTTATAGAGTCTCTGACACTTTAACTACAAAACTGAAGATGCTATTCTTATCATTGCTTCACCGTGTTGCATGCACATTGAAATTATTTTAATAAGTTTTTCATTAGAGAAGAATAAAGGCCCCAACTTAATATGAAACTATGGAAAAATCAAATATCCACTTCTAAGTTGGCTGATTCTTGAAGTACACTAGTTGCTCCTTCCACCAAACTACTAACCTTCCACCTTCTTCCCATCACTTCGTCTACCCCCACCCACCTCCTATGCCACTCTGAACCAGGGTAATTTAAGGGATTGTAGTATTTTGAGAAAAAGTTTAAGAGCTTGTTTGAAGACTCACGGTGCTTAGAAACAACAGTTTGATTCTACTCTTCATCCTGCAATAGAGATAGAATTTTGCTTTCTTTTGATTGAGACTCAGCTTATAATAACTTTAATCACATAATATTTAACTATATTTGTTATACCACAACACTTGGTAACACTTCATTTTGAGTGTTCCAGCATTATTAATTCATTTGGTATTCATTGTAATAACACAAATCATAATGAACTCATTTGGTATTCATGTAGATGGCATAAGTACTTCCATAGGAACTCTATTGCATTTCAGCATTAATTAAACACACTCCCTAATTTTCTTAGGAAAAACAGGAATATACAGTATTTCCTAAGTATTGGGTCTTTCATCTCATTATCCACTGAGCTGATGATTATATCAGACATTGCTTTATCGGTATACATCTTTATGAGCATATTTTACATGCAAAACAGCTAACAAACCAAGAGCAGTGTCTTGATTTGTAGATTACAATACAGATTCTTAATATAAGCATTCCATGAATGTAGAGAAGTGGTATTTACAATCACATTTCTCATGCAAAGAAGGAAGCAGCCCTATGTTAATTTCCAGCATCTCAAAAAGAGATAACGTCTCTCTTTATACACAAACAGATAACCGACACCCAGAAAATGAAAACTGTTGAACCAGATGCAGCTTTGCTGGTAGCATTTTTTTCCCTGGCTGCTGGTTCCCATTCCTCTATATTTGCCATTGTATATGCAACTTGCGTGATGTCATTTACTCTGCCAGGAAAAAATATCAGCCCCCGTTAGCGTCCTGAGCTAGCAAAATGGTAAGCTTTGGTGGCTTATCAAAGAATAGTATGAAACCATTTTAAAGAGAGATCTCCCAAAATTTACTAACCTTCAGCCATATCAAGGTTTCTGAAATTATTACATAGGCTTTTTAATGTGTTCATAAGTAGCTGATCCAATTTTCTTTTCTGCCAGCAGAGACAACATTTCTCAGTCCTATTTTACACATTCCTTATATTAAAGAAAATGAATGGTGCCACACTTGAATGTATATGCAATTCTGTCACGATCTTCAGCTTTTAGCATCAGAGGGTTCCTATGTTAATGTGAGGGGTGTGTGTGTGTGTGTGTGTGTGTGTGTGTGTGTGTGTGTGATTGGGTGGGGGGCAGGAGCTTACCATTTGTCTGGAAACTGAAATCAGCCAGGAGCACTGGGAAGTAAATCCATATAGGGTGGATTCTGTAATTTTAAGTGTACTCTGGGGAAATTATTTAACTCTTAAAGCATCTAAATGTGTCTTAAAAGAAGACATTCTAAATAGCATTTAAACTTTATTATTTGTTCACTACTTTTCATTTTATGTTATAAATAGAGAACTATCAATTATAGGACTACATCTCTGCTAGAGAAACTCAGTGCTGTGCTAGAATTGCAGCACTTCTGATGGTTTCTTTAAGAATATACATTTTAAAATATTTTAAACTAACATTAACACCACATGATTTCAAAAGAGAATATGGAAAGGAAGAGCATACAGTTAATGAAGATGTTCATTTTTCCAGTATAGTTAGAGATCATGCAGTTATTTTCTTGCAAAGTCCAGGCAGTGAGAATAGAAAATTGAGTTCACAATTCTAATGTAGTAAGAGATAGATATGTTTTTTTCTCTTATGACGTGTAACTCCTGTTACATTTTATAAGAACTGTACATTAAGGTGTGGGGAGAGGAAGCATATTCCTGTTACGCAGAGTTATGGACTGTTCACAATCTGCCTGACACGGGTATAGTGGGGCAAGTTAAAAATATTTCCTCCTATGAATTCTAGGCTTTTGCTGATTTCAATATTCAAGGCAGACTTTGCATATACAAAAAGGTACTTCAAAGGTATGCAATGTGTTTGTTTGTTTAGGTTTGCAGATCTTTCTAGAGATCAGTTCTTATTAATTTTTGCATTGAAATACTTTCAGTATGCCAATGCCAGTTACCTAATGCTGCCTGTTTAATGGTGGCAAATTTTATTTTGCCACTAGCAGCAAACAATTTAATTAGGAACACAAAGTAGTTGCCTGCGTTATTTCCCCCCTGCAAGTGGCTGCTCTTTGTCTAAGAATAAGAAACTACCACTATAAAACTCTCTTTCTTTGTGCTGTCTTTAAGGAAACTTCCCAATTACACTGATTCCACTTGTTTCACTGAGCTTGCTCTACAACAATTTATTCTTTCTTTCTAAACAGACCTTTAGGTATGCAAGGCCGTTTGTAAATTACATGGTGCCGGCAATATCATGAAATATCATGACTGCAGTTTATGGGTAGATGAAGGGGGATGAGTTGTAACAAGAAAAAATTACACAAGATACACTGGGGGAAGAACAGGGGGACATTGGTGCCAGCACAATTATTAAACTTTAGAGTGGTACTTAAGGAGGATACTAAATTAAGTGACCTTGTGGATGGATGGACATAGCAATTGGGATTCTCGGGAATTATCATCTATTACCTAGCAGAGAAATAAGGGGACACAGTTTCAGAAACTGAGACTAGAAAAGTACAGGTGAGCTGAACACTAGCAAACAAAGCAGTTTCACTGAGAAAACAATGATCCCTTTAGAACCGTCCTGAATATACTACATAAAATCACATGCTGTTGAAATTAATGTAATTTATGGTTTGGGATGATACATTTCATACACAATTCTGTCTTTTTAAAAACGTATCCAGCTGATGGCTGGATATACTTCAGCTGCACAGTGCCTGCCTGGTAAGCACAATGTCCTGTGTTAGATTGCGAGTACCAAAATAACATAAAATAAAATAAAATAAAACATATAAAATAAAAAAATAAAAAGTATCCAGTTAAATAAATAAAAGCTCATAGTGTCTTTAATTAATACAAAGTTATAAAGAGCCCTGAGCAATAGAAATCTAGTCAATGCTACAGATTTCTCTCTTTGCCTTAAATAATCTGTCTATAAAATGGGATGGCAAGTTCTGACTGGCATTAACAAATGAAGTGAACAATTATGAATAAATTAGTAGGTTATATATTAGAACAAGTAGCATACCTGTAGGTATACACACACACACACACACACACACACACACGTATTTTGCATGCTAGTTAGTACCTTATTTATTGAAGTAGAATTAACACGTAATAAAATGTCCAAAGCTTACATGTACAACTGAGTGAATTTTTACAGACATGTATACTCTTGTGATCGGTACCATGGGAACATTTTGATTGGCCCAGAGAATATCCTTGTGACCCCATTCAGTCCATTTTCCACCAGAGCTAGTCACATTTTAACCTCATCACTGTTGATTAATTTTGAACATTCTTGAATTTCAAATATGTAATCAAAGAATAGAGTGTGTACCTTTGTGTCTGGCACCTTTCAAACTCAATACAATTTTCACTCTGCCATCATCCTCCATCATTAGGGATTGAGTTAGGAAAATAGGATTATTTGAAATCTAAGTGTTGGCCCTAAAGGTGTTCTATAGCCTCACCACTCCCATCTCTCTCTCTCTCTCTCTCTCTCTCTCTCTCTCTCTCTCTCTCTCTTTCTGTATTCTGCTCTATTATGCATGGGTACAGCCCAATGATTAAGAGTGTTGACTTTTTATCCCTAGACTGGACATTTATTTTCATTCCATCAGTACCACTTGTGGAAGGTTGGGTAACTTGCTCAACATGTCTGAGGCCTAGTTTTTTAATTAGAAAAATGAGATTAATAACTACTTTATGTGTGTTTTGGGAGAGCTAAATCAGATAATCCACATCAAGTGGACTTATGTGATTTGACTTCTTCTAAATGACAGGATTAAGACTAAAAAATAAAAAATAAAAAAATAAGCTGTGGGGCTACTCACAAGAAAAACAGGTGAAAGTATTAAGATTTTCAGGCTCAGAAAAAAAAAAAATAACAGCCAACCCCGAATCAACCTTATCGCATCCCAGTAGAGTAAAGAAGACTGCTAATGATTGCTGACTAATAGGTACATTTTTAGCATTATTGGTAATTTTCAAACAAAGAAACACTATGGTGAAAAGTGCATTTAAATGAGTTTATAATTACCACTGCATATTAGTCTATTTTGAAACAACTACCAGTAGCAACAGATAGATTTTGGAACTAGAAAGGAGTTTACAAATCACTCTGTTTATCCTCATTTTATAGACAGTGAAACCAAGGCAACACACATTGTTTGCTTAAATTCAATGTAAATGCAAAAGATTTCTGTATCATAGTTCAAGTAATTGGTTCTTTAAGTATAGTTCTCAAACTAGTGGGAATAGCTTCTCCTATTGCTTATGGGACATACTAGAAATGCAAAATTTCAGGCTACAACTAAGATTGACTAAGCCAGAAACCAGGTGATTCTCATCTGTTCATATGGGAACCCCATTTATAAACCTGCTACTGAAAAGATGATCAGGGGAGAAGTAGTATTCACTGAATGTGAAAGCTTCTTAGCTGTGTAGAATTCCACACCTCAGATCCACCAAATCCTGCAGTTTAATAAGACCTCAAATAAGATGTCTGAAGTTAAAAGTCACAAGTAACTGTTTAAGCTAACCATAATCAGGTGCATAGGAGACTGAATAGTATGCTAGGGTCTTTACTACTTTCTGCCACCAGAGTTTACAGATCTAGTCTAGTCCCAATTTTTTCCAGAGCCTTGCTCCTTGTCCAAGGGATCTGTCAAAAACAAAACAAAACAAAAACCTCAACTATAACCATACTGAAAAAGAATGCACTGGGTTCAATCCTCAGAACCAAAAAACAAAAACAAAAGCAAAATAAACAAAAATGAAACCAAAATTAACAAACCAACCAAATCCTAATCATAAAATGAAAATTCTTTACAATATAGAAACAATTATCTGCATTTTGCCTATAGGTAAAATGAGTTCTCACCTAACATTCTGCCATTAGGAGGTGGAAGAATTGGGGTAAAATTTTTGCTTTTTGAACCTGGTCCTATTCTACCATGAAATGCCAGACCCCTGTTCTCAATGGAGCATCCTGTTAGTTACCTAAACCAGGATTGGTTTACAAGGTCTGAAGCCAGTTTTAACCTACAGGAATCATTAAAGTCTAAGTTTGTCAGTGGATATAATGCCTTGAGTATATCATTGATTGTTTATTTTTCCTTTTTGTGGGACTAGAGATAGAATGTAGGTTCTTGCACATGCTAGGCAAATGCTCCATTACTGAACTACATCCTCAGCTTTTCTGTGTTTTTAAAATTTTCTTTTCTTAGGGTCTCACTAAGTTGTCTGGGCTGGCCCTGAACATTTAATCCTCCTGCCTCAGCTTCTAGAGTAACTGGAATTATAGGTATGTGTTACCACACATACCTATAAAATTTTGAAAGGAGAGATTAATGACAGCACAGGGGCAACAAACCAAGTCAGTGCTTCTCAAACCACTTATGGTGAAGAACTATTCTCCTGCCTTCTCAATCTATCAATATATGAATATTTTGCAAAATACAGGAAAATGAATTAATAGCAAAATTAATTTAAAAAGACAAAAATATGAGCCAATTGAAAATATTCAATAGATGTAAAATTGCAGGGTCACATTGCTGTAAAAAATTTTAAATTCTTATTCTCAGTTTCTGTATTTATATTGTAAATCACACTACTGTCAAAAATTTTAAATGCTTACTCTCAATTTCTGTGTTTATATATGCTTATATTTTTCCCTTCTCTTTATCTTATCTTAAATAATATAAACAATTGTAGACTGATATTGTTTTTGGAAATACACTTTGAATAGCAAGACAGTAGTCAATCTACTAATTAAGATTCAGGCATAGGCTGGACCAATTTTAAACTAAAAATAGGTCAGTGACTTCTGACTCCATATTTCCACCCATGAAAACATATGGAAGGCCACTGACAATTTCTCCAGAGTCAACCTAGGAAAGCTAGTAATATTTCATTCTTTCATTCACTCAACCAACATTTAATGATAATAGATCAAGTGCCAGATTCTTAGGCTACAAAACTAAGACAAGGCCTCTGTTTTTAGGGGCACGTACAACAGTAGGCAATAATAATTTATTTTCTACATAGTGTTTATCTATCTCTTCATCTGCTCTTCCATCTACCTATATCCGTTCTCTTTGAAAAGATACATTTTGGGGCGAGGCCCTGGGTATCAAGCCAAGGAGTGCTCTAATACTAGTTACATCCCCAGTCCTCATTTTAAAATTTTGAGAAAGGGCTTCCTAAGTCGCTTGAACTGGCCTCAAACTTGTTATTCATCCTCCTCAGCTTCCCAAGCAGCTGGGATTATAGGTGTGCAGCACCATGTCTGGTTAAAAAAAAAAAAGAAGATTTTCAAGTGTATTATTTTACAGTGTAGTGAGGCAAAGATAAGACAAATAAATGCTTTACACTGTATAGCATTTTATTGCTATCTCATTCTGATCTCAACTAATCACATTATCCTGTGAAGGAATTAGAACAGAAATTATTATGTCCACTTTAGAGAGGAGAACACAGGTTCAGAGGAGTTGCTTTGTGTGCTCAAGATGGCATAGCTCATGTAAAATAGAGGAAGAAATCAAATTTAGGTTTGTTGCCTGCAATCCCTGTGCTCCACTCATAGCACCTTAGCTGTGGTTGTTTTCGTTCTGCAGCTCTTCATCCATGGGTTTCTTCTTGATGCCTATCTCTCTCCAAGCACTATGACCTCAGCTGGGTGAGAGTGTTGACAGATGGAAGGCATGGATGGTGAAGTTGAGGACAGGGCTGCCAGGGATGCCATTGTGACAGGCCATATTGTCTTGTTCTGTTTTCTTCCCTTTTCTCTGTCTTGTTTTAAAATGTCAGAGGAATTCCTGAGACTTATCTTGGATAGGTAATTCATTGGAATATCTTGGATACTCCAATATGGTAAGGAATTTAGCCATGATACTAAAGACTTGTGTATAAATTTTTTAAAGGAAGCTACCTTTCCCATTTTATTATCTTTGAGTGTCTGGTTTTCCCATTCTGATGGCAATAGAATCCTTAGTATTATATGCTCTGCATACTTTTCTTTCTGGTTAAGAAGAGGGTTAGATTGTGTTCTCCTTCTTTGGTGATCATGTTGGCTGAGAACAAAACCACAGAGCAGAATGAATGGCAAAAGCTCTCAAGAGAAAGACAACAGTCTTCAGAAACTGTCTAAAGGAGATGATGAGCTAGTAGAGACTGATAGTTCATGACATGAGACCTAGTGTTAGAACTAGTTAGGGATCTTTACCAGTTATGTTTTAAATGAGTAATCTTGAGTAAGTTACTTATTCTTCCATGTGTAAATGAGAATTACAATAACAGCTACATAGACCTACATTGAGAGTTTAATAACTATTATCTCAACACAATGCTTAGCCCCAGCAACTGCCCAATAAATATAAATCAATATTGTAGTAATGACACAAGTTCCTAAGAGCAAAGCCACCACGGTATCCGTGGCATGTCCACAATGTTTTGCATCCAGAAGACAACTCTTTAGATTTCCAGGTGGAATTTGTGTTCCTATGGTCTTTTCTTCATACTGATATAATTAAGAGAAAATGGAAGCAATGTTGTTTTCAAATACAGAGAAAGAAAGCTGATTCCTCCCTATTAGAATAATTAATAAAGAAGAGAGAGTGGAAAGACAAAACTGCTTATGAACAGTAATCTTTTAAAGCTAGGTTATATAATGTGAGGGGTCCTCTGCTTGGCTCCTCCTGGCCCAATTAGAAAGCCAGGGTTAAGCCACTGGGCCACAGACGTAGTTTACAGGAAGCCAAGAGAACTCCAGGGGACATTCTGATTCTGGTAGGCTCTTTCCTAAGCTCCCAGAAAACAGCAGGACCCAAACTTGAACCAGTATCTAGGCCTCAACCCACTGTCTAATTCATAGGTCTGGCTTAGGACCAATATTTTGGATTTTCGACAAGTTCCCGGAAGTGATACATGTGAGTCCAGACTGTGATTGCAGTTTAGAAACCACTGTTCTGTAATGATCTTTCCCCACCGAGAGGTCGTTCTCCAGCTGAAAAGAGTCTCAAAAGATAGGCTCCTCTTGATGCCCTATGGCGTTATTAAGAAAAACCAAACCAAACCAAACACAAAAACCTCTTCCTGGAACACCTCCTATTTATGAACTCTGACATTTACCCTCAATTAACCTGCATTATTAACATGTCTTTTGCCCTTCTTCCTTCTTGGCACTTTAGTTTCTTTAACTTTCCCTTTCAGAAATTTTGCCAACTTGTCTTTGGTTAGTGTCTTGCAAGTCTTTCTGTTGCTTTTTCTTGCTCCAGTCAGTATTTTAAACTTTGTTTTATAACTGCAATATTCCTTTTGCTCTCATTGTTCACCTAACAGGTCCCCAAAATGTTCCTGCCTCTTTTCCTATATACTGCACATAAATATATCTCATAGAATTAACTGTAATAGTATCCTTCATCAGAATATGTTTACCACCTACCACATGCTATTACTGACCAAAAGCAAAACTAAAATTTAAGGACCACTTCCCATTGACATTTCAGGCTCCGTGGAATGGGTTGACTTCCTTACCAGTTTCATTAATTGCATTGTTACTGAGTGTGTAGCTTGTTTTCATTAGCAATATTTATGTTGGAAACCTCCTGAAAGTTTTAAAATTGCTGAATTTTCTGCTTTTAATGCAAATCTTAGAGTTTATGACCAAATATAAATAGCTTAATCTTTATTTACAGTTCTATTTCAGTTGGGTTCTCATGGTACTCTATTCTCTGTTTTAATTTTTGGAATAACTGCTATAAATAATTTTTAAAATATTGCTCAGATACAAATACAGAGGCGA
>RJWM01013206.1:0-54118 GCA_004363535.1 Dasyprocta punctata | reverse complement strand
CGCCTTTGTTTATTTCATTCTTTTACTCTTTCCGTGGGCTACAGTTCTCGTTTTAGATTCTTCTTGGGTCCAGAGGACCCATCTCCCTCTTTTTTCCTTCTCTCTGTTATTATATTAGTTTATATTCCGGCATTTTGATGGTATATTCAGGGAGCCTCCCGGTCACGGTGTCATCTGGGCGGCCATCTTGGAGGAACTCCTGTATATATATATGTATATATATATATATTTGTGTATTTTAAAAAAAGATTCTGTCCTTGTGGTGGACTTCTGGTATTTTGAACATAATGTCACGAGGAGAGGGTGTCTTTTAGTCATGGCTACTTGATGTTCTATATGCCTCACTTACTTGCATGTTTTCTTTCTTTCCCTATATTTAGGAACTTTTCTGCCATATTTTTGTGAGCAGGCTTTTTTATGCCATTTCTGTTGTCTTCTGATTTTTCACTTATTCAGTTACTCTTGGATTAGTCTGCTTTGCATCATCTAGCAGCTGTTGAATTCATTTTTCATGTACTCTTGTTACTTTTAAGGTGTCTTTAGAGTAATCTGTCTTTTGAGTTTGTTATGTAGCTCAGGCTGGCCTTGCAGTGCCTACCAAGTCTTGGGATTGCAGGTGTGCACCACCACACCTGGCTGAGTCATTGGTCTTTGAAGGCATCATTGTCTTCTAGTTCTGAAATTCTGTCATCACATTGGTTGCTTCTGCTTCTCCTATTTTCCGTATAATTTTTAATCTGGATTTCTGACTGAAGTCTTTTCATGGGCTCCAATTCTTTGGTAAACTTGTTGTTCATGTTTTGTATTTTGTTTAGCTCGTCTAACTTTTTATTAGTATCTTCTCAGAGTTCGTAGATCATTGTGGTTATTACTTCCATTATCTGTTTTGTTATATTTTTTCTGATTGCACCAAGTACCTTTTTGATGCTTTCTAACCTCCTCTGTTGTCTTTTTGAGTAATTTGAGTGTGTAGCTCATGCTGGCTTGCTCCTTGATGTCCTCTGGAGTGTCTCTGGGGGAGCTAGGAATTTTGGGAGGCATTTTGTGGCCTTGTCTTCTTATGTTTCTGTTGTTTTTGTTTGTTTATTGTTTTGTTTTGTGCTGACTTTGTAAAGACTTTGTTGCTAGTATAGAGATCCCTTTAGTTGCTTTTCAGTAATGTGTTTTGGGCATGGCTAACTGTAGTCCTTTGCCTGAGCTGCAAGATCTGACAACCTTGGTTAATTTGGAAGAAGAAGATACGTGTAATTAGCCCAACAAGTGAGTTTTCTGGGAATGTAATCTAGTTAATGTCACAAACGTAGTCTGAGTACTGGCTTACAGAGAAATAGCCACAATTATGTGACCCTATTAATATAAAAAATCAGCTACGGTAGTATTATATAAGACATATTGGATATTGACATACTGTTTGAACCAATTTGAACCACTCTTAATCCTGGAGAAGAAATCCACATGAGTGTGTAAACATTAAGACAAAGTAGCTGGTCATGGTGGTGCATACCTGTAATCCCAGCACTTGGGAAGCTGAGGCAGGAGGATTGCCATGAGCTTGTGGGCAGCCAGGGCTACATAATGAGTTTAAGACCAGCCTGAACTACAAAGCAAAATCCTGTCTCAAAAAAAAAAAAAAAAAAAAAAGATGTTGACTTATAGCTAATAATGTACTAAATGCAACAGCTGTATCTCTGCTAATGGTAGAAAATAATTCGACAGTAATTTTATAGTGTTAACTGTCAAAAGATTAATAAAGCTTTATAGCTGTACTATAAAGATACAGGGTTTGGGAATGGGAGAATGCAAGAGGAAAAATTTTAAACCTTAAATTGTATGATAGGAGGAGAGAGAAGTGGTACAAAGGATCTTACTGAGGAGTAGAAAGATTTTTTATGGAATTAGGTAAAAGTAAGAGAACAAACTGATGGAAAATAGAAGATAAAAGAAAAAGAATGCTAAAAAAGAAATTGTATGCAGAGTAGTGAGGATAAGAGAGAAAAATTAGAGGGTGAAAAATTAAAAGGGAGAAGAGGAAAAAATAAAGAAAAATAAGAAATAAGAGATAAGTAAGGAAGGAGGAGAAAGGAAAATTCCACAAATTCCAGCAAACTGGTGAAAAAGGAAGAAAGGTGAAAAAAGACAAAACCAAAATTAAACTAAAAACAGTGCACATACTCACAAAAAAGAAATTCTCTGTTATTTCAAATGTGGGGTTTTTTTCCTGAGGTCTATAATTTTGTAGTAGTGTCCAAATCAAAATGTATGCCTGCTCACGCTGGTGGATAAAGCAGGCCGTCGAACCCAAGATCCATGCTGGATGTAGCCACCAGCAGGCAGTGATAGGGCCCAGTGCTGTGACGTACACATCCAGAGCAATTCATGCTGACCCTGGCCTCTTGGCCATGGGGATGGAGCCCATGTCCTTTAGCTCAAACCTCTTAGAAGCTCCCTTTCCAGCCTGACGGAAACTCCCTGGCCACCTCTGTCTCCTACGGCTGTGTGTCACACGGTCATTGTGGGAAAGTACCTCTGGGAGCTCTGAAGTGAAGCTGTCCCAGTGCTGCCCTGAGTCCCGGGTTCAGTCAACCACCAGAATGGCTTCTGACCAAGCAGTCTCTCCAGGGATGTGGCAGGCACTTGGACTGGAGTCACTCATCACCTCTTGCTTGGTTTGTTTTTGTTTTTGTTTTTGTTTTTGTTTTTGTTTTTGTTTTTGTGGTGCTGGGGCTTGAATGTTGCCTGTCAAAGGACTCGCATGGAAGCTGAATCCTGTACTCTTCCTGCAGCTTACAGCACCTTCCAGCCCATTCCACTGACTCATTTCCCTCAAGCCCTCTGGAGTCCCCAGCTTTCACTTGGTCTCTGTAGAGTTGGTCTCCCTTTCCTGAGAGCCACCAGCTGGGAGCCAGGGAGAAAGTGTGGATTGTCCCTGTCCTTCTCCACATCGTGCTCCGTCTCTACAACTGTTCCCTAGGTTTAATTTTTCTGTCAGATCCTTTCTAGTTCCTGGGGATCTGCTTCTCCCCTTTTTTCTTTCCCAAGTTATTTTCCAGTGTCTGAATTCCAAATCTTGGAGAGGCTGAAATGTTGCTTACTACTACTCCATTTTCCTGGCGGTCCTCCATATATGTTATTTTTATCCTCAATTCTTTTTCCCCAGCCTATCTATACAGGCTTCAGCATCCCATTACCCCATCTGGTTCACTTAAAAGTAAGTCATGTTTGTATTCTAGTGCTTGCTCTTACGTATTTTCCTCCTTGTTACATACATCCATAAACACACACACACCTAAATGAAATATTTGCTTTTTGACAAAAGTGGGATCATGTGACACTTAACAATATCTCATCCAAATCTCTCCAAATCATTCTGTTTAGGGTCTGTAGAATAGTCCTGTTTAGATGTTTGATTTTTGTCCTGTTCCTGGCCACTGTGAGCAGTGTTGGCATAGGCATCCTTGTGCACTTGCCCACAAGTAATGCTTTCTCTCCTTCCTTGAATAGAGACTTGGGAGTGAAATTGGCAGATCAGAAGCATGTGTTTTGGAACTTTTTTTTTTTTGCTTTGGGATATTTTAAATTAGAAAATATAATCCTCCTTTTTAATTGAGGTGCGTCCTGGTTACTTTTCTTGATGCTGAGACAGAATATC
The DNA here is from genome assembly GCA_004363535.1 of Dasyprocta punctata. Classification (NCBI taxonomy): domain Eukaryota; kingdom Metazoa; phylum Chordata; class Mammalia; order Rodentia; family Dasyproctidae; genus Dasyprocta; species Dasyprocta punctata. Next base: position 50,469 of record RJWM01013206.1, on the reverse strand, counting down.
CGACATCCAAAGTTAAAAGGGGAAAGGTGTAGTTATCTCACAGTTTATATATAGAGGTTTCAGTCCATAATTGGCTGGTTCTAAGGCAGGGTGGCACATGGCAGAGGGGTAACAGTTCATGGTGGCTGAAGACAGCAAAAACAACAAGAGAGAGAAGGGCAAGACAAGCCTCTTTCCATGTCTTATATTGTATCCAGTGTACGGGGATTAGGGCGGTGCCAGTTCAGTCAGTGGACTGATCCAGGAATCACTCACCCTTTATCCCAGCACCAACTACAAATCTACCACACTCTCTAAATTCAGCCACCCCTGAAAAAAACCCATCCCTCCTGACTGCATGAGGCTTTGAGGGACATCTAGACACAAACCATAACAAGGTGCTGTTACAAAAATATGGCCTGGGTGGCTTAAACAACAACAAACACCTATCTCTCACAGTTGTGGAGGTTGAAAGTCTGAGGCTCACATCGGCATAGTTGGGCTCTTGGCGAGGCCCTCTCTCTAGACACAGAAGCAGTCGTCTTGGATCCTCAGCTGACAGTGAAGGAGAGATGTGGACTCCTTTTGTGCCTTTCCTTATGAGAGTGCTAATCCCCCACGTGAGGGCTCTACTTAGCCGCTTCCCAGTACCATCACATTGCAAGCACAGGATTTCAGTATACAAATAGTCCCTAATACCTTGTCAGAAATTTTTTTTTCATTAAGAAGATAAATTTAGCCGGGCGTGGTGGCGCACGCCTTTAATCCCAGCACTCGGGAGGCTGAGGTAGGCAGAGCGTTGTGAGTTCGAGGCCGGCTTGGGCTACAACGCGAGCGCAAGGCCGGCCTGAGCTACATAGTGCGACCCTGCCTCGAAAAACCAGGGCCGGGAGTTTGGTTCAGTGGCTTAAGTGCCTGCCCTGGCAGGCGCAAGGCTGTGAGTTCAATCCCCGGTGCCGCAAAAAAAAAAAAAAAAAAAGAAGATAAATTTAATCTAACACTATAGGGAATTAATTCAGCTTTCAGTGTCATACTAATTTATATATATGCACAAGCACTTTGCAGTTTATAGATATTTCCTTTATAGTTGATTAAACACTAGCAATTTCTATAAAAAGTTGACGGTTTTTTTTTTTTAAAGTTGGCTATTTTTGTCAGGAATTTTTGCTTGCCTCAACGTTACCATCTAGAACACAATTGATGGGAATTTCTTTATTGCCCTTATTCTGTTCTAGGCACTGTTAAAAGCAATTTACAAATACTTATTTACTCCTCATAATCTTACTAGGTTAATATAGTGTCATTCCTATTTTTACTGATGAAGAAAATGAAAGACAAAGTTTAGTATCTGGCCTAAGATCCCACAACTAATACACAGCCAGATTTTTTTTTTTTTTTTTTTCTACCAGGAATCTAACTCAGGACCTTGCTCTTGCCAGGCAGATGCTGTGCCACTGAGCTGTACCTCTGGCCCCAGAGCCAGAATTTGAATCCATGCTTTCTAACTCTGTTGAAGTCCGTATTCCTGTCCCTCCCCGCACCATGCTGGGATTGAACTCAGGGTCTTCTGCATGTTAGGCAATGCTGAACCACTGAGCTATACTTGCAACACCCTCCTGCCCAACCTTTGTTTTGAGATGGATATTCCTATATTGCCCAGGCTGCTTTCAAATTCCTGAGCTCAATCAGTCCTTCCTCACAGCCTGCCTCATAGCTGGAGCATGCCACCAGGTCACACCGAGTCCACATTGGGTGCTCTGCTGTGCAACCCATGAGGCCAATAGATGTTTCAGAGTCATCTACTTTGGCATATGCTTTCTTCTAAAGTAGCACTCATTGGACCATCTCTCAAATAATATTTCCTCTTACCTTGCAGAAATCCTAGCCTCTGCTCAGACACCTGAAATTAGAAGGGCAGAGGCTTTTTGTGATCGCTCTCTGACAGGTTTAAACAATAGGAAGTCGGGCATGATGGCACATGCCTGTAATCCCAGCACTCAGGAGGCTGAATCAGGAAGATCAGATGTTAGAAGCCAGCCTGGGCCACATAGCAGGACTGTCAGAGCGAAAGAGACAGATAGATCCATAAAGAGACAGAGATATGAGGGGAGGGGAAGGGAGAGGGAGACAAAAAGGCTGTGAAAAACCCTCATAGGAGTAGGCAAACTGAAGCCATTTAGTAAGGGAAAGTCACCTTCATTCCTTACTGTCCGTAGCGGGCATCACTGAGTCAAAGAAGCAGGGTGAGTAATTGTGTTTTTAGTGATATGCTAGATCATCAAGAAATACTGTAGGTGAGGTTTGCGAACTCAATAAAATGAACAATAATATATTCTTACATATATTTTTAAAAAGTTTTTTAAATCTTTGAGGAACACATTTTTATTTAACAGACACCATTGCTTAAGAGCAAAGGTAACATTACTCTATTTACCTAAAAAGGATGCAAATCCTACTTCTCTGATCCTCTTATGATTATACTATTTTACAATCTGCTAAAGCTTAACTGGGACAAAAAATCTCTTCGAATAGATGTTTCCTTGGAATTGAAACTTCTTAGTAATTTATATCATAGCTAACATTTAGATTTCCTTTGGAGATATAAAATGGGTTTTTAATTTTTAAAATAAAATTGTAGAACAGGTTTGAGGAGAACATTCTGTGTGTATGCAGCAGTCCATTGCATTGATTCCCTCTCCTCGGCCAAGTTGATCTCTGCTCTGTCCCTGAATGTACCCTTTGCTTACATAATTCCGCACATTGACCTCTGTTTCCTCTGCTTGGGACCCTAACTGCTTTAGTCTGCGTGTGCTCTTGAGAGCCATGCTGAGTTAAAAGCAGGCACTCCGGAACCAGACTGCTTGGGTTTAATCTCACTGCTGTGCCTCGTTAGCCTGCTGATCTTAAGCTAATTACTTTAGCTTTCTGTGCTCTGCTCTTTCATCTTTAAAAAGATATTTTTACAGCTACCTTATGGTTAAATGAGTGATCCACACCTGTAATCCCAGCTCTCTGAGAGGTTGATTCAGGAGGATCACAAATTCAAGCCCAGCCTGGGCAGTTTAATGACTCAGCAAGACCTTGGCTTGGATAAACAAAAAAAGAGATCTGGGGACATAGCTCAGTAAACGCCCTCGGTTAAATCACCACTGCCACCAAAAAAGAAAAAAAAAATTTTACATTAATGCCTATAAAATATTTAGAACAATTTCAGGCACATAAGTTGCATAAATATAAACTTTTATTAAATTATGTTTTTTTTAATTATGTACTTAAGTAGTTACTAACTTCTTTGAGAGTAATAACTTTGTATGTATTATGTTCTTTTAAAAGCCTGGCCCTAACTTTGTAGCTATCCAATGAATGTTTATTGATTCAAGTAGAAATAAAAGTGAACAATGGAGAAAGACCTGAAAGGCTATATTCTAAAATGGCATGGTGATTGGGATTATAAGAATTTCTTATAATTCTTTTTTTTTAACTTACTTTTTTTTTTTTAACTTACTTTGTTTTCTGGTTTTTCTATAATACATATGTATTACTTTCTTAATAAATTATTACACCTGGGCATGGCGATGCAGCTCCACAGTCCCAGCTACTTGAGAGGCTGAGGCAGAAGGATTCCTTCAGTCCAGGCACTAGAAGCCAACCTAGGTAACAGAGTAAGACCTGGTCTCAAAAAAAAAAAAAGAAGAAAAGAGAAAAATATATTATAAAATATTCCTTCCTTAGATGAATAAGAAAAATGAACATAGAAATTCATATTCAGAAGCAAGTTTATTATTGCAGGATTTTCCATTGATTCTTCTGCACACTTTATTTATTTATTTATTTATTTTGGTACTGGGGATCGAACTCACAACCTTGCGCCTGCCAGGCAGGCACTTAGGCCACTGAGCTAAATCCCCAGCCCTATTTTTTGTGATAGGGTCTCACTATGCAGTTCAGGTTGGCCTTGAACTCCCTTTGTAGCCCAGGCTAGTCTCGAACTTACTTTGTAGCCCAAGCTGGTCTCGAGCTCGCAATGATCCTACTGCCTCAGCCTCCCGAGTGCTAGGATCAAAGGTGTGCGCCACCATGCCCAGCTACTTTGTATTTTTGAAAAAGGTGCTTGATAAGTTGCTAAGTTGCCCAGGCTGAGTTTGAATTTGCAGTCCTCCTGCCTTGGCCTCCCAGGATGCTGGGATTACAGGCATGTACCACCATGCTCAGCCTCTCGTCTTGTTTTTAACAGTTGATGCTTGAGGTTTTTTTTTTGTTTTTTTTGTTTTTTTTTTTGTGGTACCGGGGATTGAACATATAACCTTGCGCCTGCCGGGGTAGGCGCTTAAGCCACTGAGCCAAACTCCCAGCCTTGGTTTTGTGAGGCAGGGTCGCACTATGTAGCTCAGGCCGGCCTTGCGCTCGCATTATAGCCCAAGCGGGCCTCGAACTCACAACGCTCCTCCTACCTCAGCCTCCAGAGTGCTGGGATTAAAGGCGTGCGCCACCACGCCCAGCTGACGCTTGAGTTTTTAAAATGGCAGTGAAATATATTTTTACTGGATTATAATGATGACAGTGCTTTGCATTAATGATTCCTTTGTTTTACTTGTAGCTCATGGTGCTGCTGTCTGGAGTAATCGCATTCATGGTGAACTTATCAATTTATTGGATCATTGGGAACACTTCACCAGTCACGTATCCTTTTAATAGCACCTTACAAATGCTTGGTCTTTTATGTTTCCAAAACTTTCACATTCATTCGTTTCTTGAGTGTCACACTATTTCATGGCCTAAATTGAAAAGATGGTTAGTTTTAGTCTTTTGCTATATCTTTCCACACTAGTCTGTAGAAATTTTCTATATCTCGAGAAATCACTTCCATCCATCCAGCAAGCACAGGTAGCCTGTAACTTGGCCATGTGGTCCTGGGCACTGACCCTGCCCAGCAGGCGTTGCAGCAACTGCCCAGTTGCTGTTGCTTGGTCTTAAAGCAGAGCCTGAGCTTGGAGTCAGGCCAAGTCTGATGCTCAGCCTGCTCACTTCCTGTGAGCTCAAATAGACTGAGGAGTGCTCGGGTGTCACTGCTGGTGGATGAAGAGGGGAATGAGGGACGGTGGTTCACACATGCTAGCGTGTGTGAAGCATTGGGCTCAGTCCCCAGCACTGCAAAAAAAGGAAAAGCAAAAGAATAGTCATCAAGCACCTAGCAGATGTTAATGCTCACAAATACTGCTATTTAAAAATTTTATTTAAAATGTGGCAAAATAATAATTTTTAAAGAAGGTATGTGTAAGTGTGTGTTTGCTTTTTATATGAACGATGATGTGGGAAAACGTTAATCCAGAAGTCAGTCATCAGCCATATACTAAATTAGAATAGAGACTTTGGGGTTCAATAAATCCATCTATGCTTATACTTTCAACTCTGCCACTAAAATGCTCTGTGATCTGCAGCGAGTTGAAGTCTTGGAGCCGCTGCAAGTGGAACGTGGGAAGGGTGAGTGTGCTGTGGAGCAAGGGAGATGCTGTGGGAGGCGGCGTCCACGGTATCACTGGTGTCATGTGAAGGGCCTAGCGTGCTGTGATTGGTGCTCAGGGCTCCTTCCTCCTACTGTGCCTTCTTCCTTCCCAACCGCGAGCATGCCAGAGTGTTCTCCTTGAGGCGCCTTGCGTAGCTCATCTCACTTGCCAAGGACAGTTGATGAGAAATGCCACTGTGCAACAAATTTTTGAATTTTTTTCCTAACCTTATATTGCAACCTCTTTCTTCTTTGGAGAGGTCAACAGGAACCACTGAGGCAGTCTCTTGTCACCTTCCTGTTTGTTTTTTTGATACTGAGGATTGAACCTAGTACTGAACTATATGCCCCAGTTTATAATTTTGATAGAGGGTCTCACTAAATCGCTAAGTTGCTTGGGCTGGCCTTTGGAATCCTCCTGCCTCAGCCTCCCAGAGTGCTGGGACTATAGGAATGCATACCACACCTAGCCACACCTAGCTTCTTTTCACTTTTTTTTTTTTTTACATGTTTTGTGTGAGTGTGTGTGTGCATCCCAGGAGAGTGCAGTATCACCTTCTTGTTACTTTTAGTGAAGTTTTTTGTTTTTCTTTGTATACTGAGGATAGAACACAGGACTTCATGTGCTTTCAGCAAGTGCTTTATCAAATGCCACATCCCCAGCCCCCTCTTGTCAATTTTAAATTGCTAAAGCCTTTCTGGAGACGGTTGGATTGACCCAGTACTTCACTAACAGTCTTGTTCATTCGGTGGGTGACTGCATTCTAGTGTTTCATGTGGTTCTTTCCAGTCACAGAAAGCCTTTGCTCAAGCACGTGCGTGCATATGTGCATGCGTGTGTGCGTGAGTGTGTGTGTACCTAATATCTATCTTGTTGCCATTTGTATCCTTATCTGAAAACCCAGCTATAACATGTTTGGACACTTCAAGTTCTGCATCACTTTATGTGGAGGATATGTTTTATTTAAGGATCCACTGTCAATTAATCAGGGTCTTGGCATTTTGTGTACTTTATTTGGCATTCTTGCCTATACTCACTTCAAACTCAGTGAACAAGAAGGAAATAAGAGCAAACTTGTACAACGTCCTTGAGTTTTTGTGGAGAAAAGAAAGTTGCCCACAGATAAAAAAGTTGTTACTTTCAAAAATGAAAAAAATTGTAGTGCAAAATGTATTGGTTTATAAGAAGTAATACAAATATTATTCACAAATATGACATTTTTTAATGGTGACAGTTTATTTGAAAAAGTAAAAGTGAAGAGCGTGAGGGAGAAACTGGCTCTTTCTCGCAGGCTTGGGCAGAGTAAAAGTGGAAAAACAAGATAAAAGTACACCCTGGAGGACACGGGGCGGGCGATGGTGAGGACAGCCACGATAGTCACAAATACGACTTTTTTAGTACCTTTTAAAAAAGTTAATTCTCAAAAACTTAAGCTGGGTTTGGTGGTGCACAGCTATAATCCCAGCATTTGGGACTCTGAGGCAGGAGAGTTGTAAGTTCAAGGCCAGCATGGACTACACAGCAAGCATCTGTCTCAAAAAAAAAAAAAAAAAAAAAAAAAAAAAATCTCAAAAACCAAAATGGTTTGTGCTTCTTTTTAAAGATGATTATAGGAAATATATATAGGACAGTCTGGTTATACCAAGTGAAGTACGTGAAGTCTTGTAATAATGATAAAGGATTCTGTATTCCAGTACTACAGAAGTATTTTTTTTCAGTGTTATATTCTTCTTGGGAAGATTATATAAACCCCCTTTATTTGCTAGTAGATGATTTTTCATTGTGAAATGTACTATAATTTTGGTCATAGTGTTTAAGGGGTAATGGGGCTTGAACCCAAGATACTACTCTGCCACTGAATTATATCTGTACCCCTGAAGTCATATTTGAACAAGGAATACTTTTTTGAGATATGAAGGAAATACATGATTTCTGATTAAGCAAATACTGTATAGTGCCACATAATTATAAAATATACTTTTTCCTTCCAACATCTTGACATTTGAAAGCAATTGTTATTAATCTCACAATAAATTGAGACAAATCATTCCTCTGGTAATAAATAATTATTTTTCTAAACATATAAACTTTGTGAGAAAGCAACATAAGAAAACAGCCACACAGCTGGGCATGGGGGTATATTCTTATAATCCCAGCACTTGAGAGGCTGAGGCAGGAGGGATGTCATGAGTTCGAGGCCAGCCTGAACTACAAAGCAAGACCCTGTCTCAGGAAAAAAAAAAAAAGAATGAAAAAGAAAACAGTTACTTGAACAAAATATACCTTCAATAAGATGGTAAGTTTTGGTATGTGTCTTTTATCGCAATAACACATACATATCTTTTGATATCTTCGATTTTTTTTTCTGGCTCATTTGCAATAAAAAGCATCACTGAAAGTTGAGAATTCAGCTTGTGGGTCAATCTGTTGTACAACTAGTATGTGTGGTTTTCAGTTTTTGTTTTAAGTATTCTTTGATTCTCAGTTTACAATACCTTTTACGTGCTAGGAAAGGTAGAATACCTCATCGCTGCTGCAAAAGCCTTGGGTATTTTGTGCATCTAAGACACTTTCTTTGGTTATATTTACAATAAATACAATTATTTCCCAGAAGCTGGAGAAAAGTGTTTCATCACAGTGGGGACTATTTGATTTCATCACAGTGAGCACCAAGAGCCGAGTTGATTTGTGCCACATACAAATTCTTAATTGTAAATAAAACTTGAGAGCAGAAGGTAGTACTAATAATTGTGGGCATCATAATAAATGAGTGAGGTCAGCAGGAATGCTATAACAAAAGTTGGAGCAAGTTGGGTAAGGGCATGTATATAAATGAATAAAATGTGCACTGCTAAAATCTCGAGTGTGGTGTTTTTGCCCTGAAAGATAATCATCACGTTGAAAAAGAAAATTCCTGTAAAAAAATGCAGCAGATGGCCGGGACCAAGCACAGGGACAAACCAGACACCAAGCTTTGGAAGAAAACATGCTGTCCTTTTATTACTGTATAACTGGACTTGTTTTTTATCTGATGTTAAATGACTTAAATTTTATCTGTTAAAAATAAAAAGAGCCTCTTGTTTGTACTTGTCTCGCATATTCGAGCCAGTGGAAGGAAGATAGCATCTGAGTGTGCGCGCATGTCAGTGTGGCTCTGTGCTGCTCCCAGATACACAGGCTGCGAGGAAACAATTTCATGTCCCTTTTAAAATAACACGAATGAGAAACATTTCTGTGACGTGAAGCAAACTCTTATGTTTAATTTTTTAAATATTTAAAAAACTTGGCTACTTTTAAATCATTACTGTCTTAAAATTTATTTCAAGCCAGGCGTGGTGGTGTGGTGGCCTTTAATCCCAGCACTCGGGAGGCTGAGGTAGGCAGAGCATTGTGAGTTCGAAGCTGGCTTGGGCTACAACGTGAGCACAAGGCCAGCCTAAACTACATAGTGCGACCCTGCCTCAAAAAACTAGGGCCGGGAGTTAGACTCAGTGGCTTAAGCACCTGCCTTGGCAGGTGCGAGGTTGTGAGTTTGAGGTTGTGAGTTCGATCCCTGGTGCTGGAAAAAAAAATTTTATTTCAAAGCAATAGCATTAAGCATTCCACATTGACACCATCAATGGTAGCTGTTGGATGAGTGAATATGCAGGAAATTAAAATTTTCCATTTACATTAAGAGCAGATTAATCAGATCGTTTGACCCTTACGATATCTTTTTCCAGGCCAGGGATATAGCTCAGTGGCACAGTGCCTGCCTGGCAAGCGTGAGGTCATGAGTTTGATCCCCAGTACCAAAAAAAAAAAAAAAAAAAAAAACACCAAACTTTTTTCTTGTTCATGTAAATTTCTTTACTTGGATTCTATTTTTAGAAAATATACATAAAACATTAAATGTGATTTAGTTTCATATTTGTTAGAATATGAAACTAAATATCTCTCTAAAGGAGATTTTTTCAGAGTTTACGAAGTTATTAGGAGGTAAGTTGTTATAAGTACAGTGAATTTAGGGAATATTTTTACTGTTTTTAATGTGGAAAACAATATGTCACCTAAATCATAGGAACTTAGATTTTTCTATTTAACTGAAAACATCTCGTAAGTACTATGTATGCCACAAGAACAAGTGTGCATATTTAACCACCCATGACTGGATTTCTAAGTGTTAAACTTCTAAGTCACTCATAAAAGATTATTTTTCCTTCAAGATCAAATGATCTATATCAACCATATGTCCTTTCTGTTTTCTTTTTTGTTGTTGTTGTTGTTATTTGTTTTTTGAGACAGAGTCTTGCTATGTAATTCAAGCTGGCTTTGAACTCACTATGTAGCCCAGGCTGGCCTCGAACAGACAGTGCTCCTGCCTCAGCCGCCTGAGTGCTGGGATTGCAGGCGTGCCTCAGCACACCCAGCTCAACTCTTGTGTCTTCATTTTCCTTTCCTGTTTAGTTTACTCTCTCATGTTTCCTGTTTTCTCAGTTCTTCTTGTCTCAGATAGAGCCTAGGGTTTCATGCAGGAGAGGAATGTGGGGGGCCTTAACAGAGGAGCTGGGAACTGGGAGGTTCAAAATAAAGTCTTGAGATCAACTGGGCTGTCTACAGCTTGGATTTTCTGTAGGAATGAGCACTCTCCAGACAGCAAGACCACTCCTTTTGGACCAGAATAGAGAATTATAGAAGGACTTGACCATATTTTTAGAATCAAAATGTTTTATTCAATGTAACAAGAAAAAAATACATATAAAGAAAAATGCCATGTAACAGTTGGTTTCCCAGTGAAAACTACATTCCTGTCCTTTGCTCACGTCTACTCTAGAGGGTGGAAATGTTAAATTCTTTTTATCTTATTGCCTCATAGGGGCAGGCATGTGACATCTCATCAGCAAAACAATGGGGAGAAGATGCTTTCCTGATAAAAAGGGACAGATGTGGCTGTTACTCCTTGTTCTTGATTTTTGTGCAGCAGATGTATGAAATTGTGCTAGTCAATTTATCACCATAAAGGATAGGTGAAAGGAACCTGATCAGAGAAGTGTGTTGCATGTTGTAACAGTGTCATCAGACGGCAGTTTCCAGGCCTCCTGATCTAGAGAAAACCCCTGCCCCCATTTGGTTAATGTACTTCTGGTTGTTGGCATGCCAGTGATCTGGAGGTAAAAAGGAGCAGGCATGGCTGACCTGCTGTATTAGACTTTGAAACCCAGGGAGCAACAACTAGATGGAGCTGGTTAAAAATTGGAGCTGTCACTAGCCTGACCCCAGCCCATAGTGCACCAAACCCAGGGGTGAGGGGTTTGGAAGGAGAGGGTAATCTGGTGATATATGTATTCATAAGTGGAATGTAGACCCGGAACTATTGCTGGCCTTTGGTGAATAAACCAGCTCCAACGAGGAGCAAACTTTAATCGAGGGGGGATGGCATACTTTTTTCCCTACCATCTTTCTTGTACTCCCTGACTGGTCATCCTCAATTATCCAATACTTTCCTGTCCTAGCCATTGACTTGTCCTTATTCAGTTAACACTGTACTCATAGTGGTTCCTCAGTTTTGCCTCAAGCCGAGTTAGGAGACCAAGAAAGCACTTTCAGCAGTGATTGACAGGTCATGTGTGAGTCTTAGAACTGGGCAGTATGTGGGAGTTCTACAGGTACTCAATAAGAGAATCTAAGGCAGTGATGACAAACCCTTTAGAGCTTTTGATGAAATGGACAGCTGACTGTGGCATATGTGGCATAAGTTTGCCACCACTGATCTAGGAGAAGCTCTAATAATGCTCTAGGACTTCTATAAAACTAGGAGGGTGGAGCCGCACCAGCAGGCCTACCAGTGCCCATCATAGGGATCCAGCTGGACATGACGGTGGCCATCTTGGGCTGTGATTGCCGCTAAATAACTGGTCTTTTTCCCCTTGCACTGTTTTCCGGCATCCCACACATAAGACATTGGAGTGGTATGGCCTTTGTGACTTTATGACTGGTGTATGGCGCCAGGAATATGCCTGAGGTCTTTTCAAGTTAGCTTGAGGTAAACCAGGTGCATTTCAGCTTGATTGAGAGTCACTTGTCCTGACCACTTAACTATAGAAGGCCTTCCCTCTGACCTAGATTGTAGGGGTCCACTGGTCTCACTGCCACCCTTGACCATGCTTTTATTGGTCCCCAGTAAATTTGTGTTCTGTGTAATCCTGGCTGTGTTTGCCTTTTTCTTTGGTTTTATGGCATTAGGTTCTGGGATACTCACACACCATACAACTATGGACATGGGTGTGAAACTCTGCCTTGGGAGAAGATCTCCTATGTTTATGGAGTGATGAAATGGAGAACTTTTCAACAAAACACAGGACCATTCTTCTGAAATCATAATGACCATCATGAGGACATCTGGTGTCTATACTCAAAAGGCATTCTTCTCAAGGAAGCTTGTGAATCTCATACCCCTCCCTCCCAAAATCTCAGTGTTCTGGCTGGGCATGATGGTGTACACCTGTAATCCCAGCACACTAGGAAGTTGAGGCAGGAGGATCACAAATTTGAGCCCAGCCTGAGCAACTTAGTGAGAATCTGTCTCTGGAAAACAAAACAAAACAAAACAAACAAAAAACAACAACAAAAAAGAAAATCTCAATGTTCTGAAACTCAAGGGATTAAACACAAAGCCATGAGCTAAAATTTCTGTTCACTCCTCCCCCAACCCCACACTATTGGCTCTAGAGAAACTGACAAGGCCTGGTATGGGGTTCTTGAAAGTCCTATGTTACTGTCCAGTTCAGCACAACACTGGCTTCCTTTCCAGTGCAAAGATTTACAACCAAAGTGGAACACCCTGAATTTCCTTACCCTAAGATGTCAGAGGAGAGGAAGTCATGATACTCACCTGGAACCTGCTAGAAATAGAATTCTCTCAAAGAATGACCATCAATGATGTATGAACTAATCCTGAATCATGCAATTAATAAAATTCCTAGAGACCAGCACCAAAGTGTTGTCTGTGCCAGTCCACAAATGGTTTGTTGTGGGGAACCACAGAGATAACTCTCCTTGAAAAGAACAACAACTGAGCGGCACAGATTCCAGGAAGAGAAAAATCAGCACCTCCCAAGAATCTGACATGCTGGGTCAGGGAAGATCCAACCAGAAGACAACTAGCCAGCCTTTCTGGTAAGTGGTGTAGTGGGTTCCAGGAAGAGGAAAGTCAGCACCTCCCATGAGCCTACCGGCATGGGCTGAGAAGCAACAGCACCCTACCCCCACCCCTAACCCCACCCCCACCCCCGCAGGAGGACCAGCTAAGTTGATGGCAACTAAGGTACATAAAGCAACTAAATGCTTGTATTGTTTGGTTGATTTTGCAGGCCTGGAGCCAGCAGTCTGAGCATCTCTTGGGAGGATGACTATGCAGTGTAGCAATTACAGGGGATTCCCTTCTATCTTGTCTTTGAGGCCCAATGTTGTTCTCACTGATTTGCTTTATTCTGATTAATTGTTTTGTTTTATTCAATATTCTGTTTTGGTTGGTTTTATTCTGTTTTGTTTTTAGTTTGATTTTGCTGTATCTGGTGGAATGGACAACTATTGTGAAGATAACAAGATATACTATAGTAGCTATTGTTTTCCTAGTATCCTGCTTTGAAGTTCTGTACCAATTCTACTGCTTTGTTTTGATTGACTTTGTTCTGTTTTGTTTTGTTGGATTTTACTATCTTTAAAATAAATTTTTTTAAAAAAAGATAAGTACAACTATCTCCATTTTGGATAAACTTGGCCCTATCTCCATGCATTGATGTGTAAAGAGCTGGCTAGGCTATTTCTTTGTCCCTTCAATTGGCTTTAAGCAATGTAAACTGGGCTGGCTCAGGAGCTGATGTATAATCTCTGAAACAAGGTGACAAGTCAGTGTTACCCCACCCAGTGACTCCCCAAATACATGGTTGAGCTGGGTAGGATGGAGAGCCATGCTGCACACTGTCCACTGGGACCGAGCCTCAAGAAAGAGGCTATGACTTCCCAGAGCAAAAAGGATTATACATCAGAACTGAGGCACCGACCCCGAATCATTAGCTACTACTTCATTTGTGTTATGCAGATTGCTCTCTCTGCATTTCTTGCCTTCTGCTTATCACAGAGGCAATCTCAGATCTCCTACCTAGCCCAGCTCATGGTAGTCATGGCAGTCATATATTTACCGCCACTCTCACTGTCACTCATCCCTGAGCCACTCTTCTAAAGGAGAATTAATAAAGCCTGGGAAGGGCTTTGAGTCGAGGCCTTTGTTCTGGTGAACCACCATCTTGGCTGGACTTAGGACCCCTTAGCTCCCCATAACTGTATGTATGTCTTAGTGTCTTTATTCTCACCATGGGTTACACTAGAAGTGGTAGATTGGAATTAACACACTAGAATTCCATAACTTCTCCTTGGGATTACAATTATAAACTTCTGGACTGTGACAAGGATGCGAAAGGGTTCTCTATAATTTCTTAATAACTCAAACAAGGTAAGTACAGAAATTGAGAGCAAGTGTAGGGAAAGTTTTATAGCATTTGACCATTACTGACAAAAAGCATGTGATTTTATATTTTACAAAAGTATTTTATATTCTACAAAAGGATTATGAGACCCCAGTCATCCTCTATAGGTAGTGTGAGGACCACCTACCCACGGGGAGTGATGGCCAGAGTTTGGTTGCAAAGTGAGTTGATAAGGAACTGGCTTGGTTGCTTGACTTAAAGCAATTCTCGTGTTAGGGGCTTTGAATTTCCAGACCTCCTCAGGCTCCTAGAGCCTTGGAGTTGAGTAAAAGAGCAGGAGACCCTGGGACTGCATCGCATACTCACCACATTCATCAATGGGCTGCTGAACAGCTCCATGGGAAAGTGTGCTACAGAAGACAAATTCAGCATCTCCCAAAGGAAACTGAGCTTCCTTCTGCCCCAACCCACTTTTCTCCCACAACCTTTTTACCATGTGCCCAGATGAAACGTATTTGGGTCGTTCAACTTCTCTTTATCTCACCTTCTTGTACAATCTGGCAGGAAATTTGGCTGGGTCTGTTATGGTTTAGATCTAAAATTCCCCCCAAAACTCAGATGCACACAGAGGTGGGGCTTCTGGGAAATGATTGGCCCTTGGGGGCACTCTCCTCACCAGTGGACTAATGCACCATTGTATTCATGGTTGACCTGCTGTTCGGAGGGGAGGTCTGGTTGGAAGGAGCAGCCGCGGGAGCCGTGACTAGCAAGGTACAGCTCCCTCCCTGGCTCCTCCTCTTTCTGCTTCTGGCCACCGTGATGTGAGCAGCTTTCCTTGGCCCAGGCTGTCTCACCATACTGTTTCTGCCTTGAAGCCAGCCAAACGTTGACTGAACTGTGAGCTGAAGTAAACTTGCTGTAGGTTGTGGGTGTTGGGTATTGTGTCTCAGCAATGAGGAAGCAAGACACTGCACCTTTCCAAGATCCGTCTTCTTGTCATCCCCACTGCTACTACAGGGGGCTTCTGAAAACCCCCACTTCTCCCTGGCTCCCCACATCCTGTTCTTGGATTGCTGGTTCTCAGCAGCCAGAGTGGGGCTGTTGTATCACCCTTTGAAACCCAGCTGCATTACCCACATCTCACCCAGCCAGTAACCAGGGAGCCAGGTGGTATGTGCCCTGTGTCCTCTCATTTCGTCTCTGCCCAAGCTGGCTGGCCTTCATACTGTTCCTGGACCAGTGCAGCAAGCCCCTGCCTTAGGGCTCTTGTTCAGGTCCTGCCTGGAAGCCCTTCCTCAGCTGTTGTGTAGTCAACTCTCACTTCCTCAAAGCCTCAAGTTCTTTTGTTGCAGTGTTTTATTAGCAGAGCTACCTCACCCTCACTCCTAGAACTGTAATCTTACTTTGCCCTACTATCCTACTTTGTCTATTCCATAGGACAATAATTTTGTAGTGTACCTGTGTGTGTGTGTGTGTGTGTGTGTGTGTGTGTGTGTTATTAGGGACTGAACCAAGAGCCTTTGCATTGAGCTACACCCCCAGCCATTGATTGATTGATTGAGACAGGGTCTTGTTATGTAGTCCAGGCTGGCTTTGCACTCACTGTGTAGCCCAGGCCATCCTCAAACTCGGCAATCCTCCTGCCTCAGCCTCCCAAGTGTTGGGGTTACAGGTGAGCACCACCACACACAGTTCGTTTCTTTATTTTTTATTTTGAGACAGGGCCTTGCTAAGTCACTGAATTACCCAGGCAAGTCTTGAACTTGCTATCCTTCTGCTTCAGCCTCCGAGACTGCTGGGAGGCTACACCACCATCCTCAGCTTATAGTGTATTATTTTAATTTGTTCATATATTCTGTCTCCCCCCTCGTAGAATTTCAACTTCACAGAGGTAGAAACTGTTTTATTCATTGGTGTATCCAAAGCTAGGCACTTAAAATACTGGACAAATAAATGACTGAATCTGCCTACAGCAACTCTTATTAATCCCCTTGAATTTCCTTATCCTTACTGTTACTCCAACAAAACAGTTGGAGAGAAGGAGGAATAAAAAGGCTATCTTTAAAATTCAAGGCTGAATTTTATCCACAAGAACTACAAGAATTTCTTGTTCTCTGGCATCTTCCTTCCAGCCTCCCTGTCTTTCAGGGAGGACCTGAAACACATAAGTGACAAAAAAATGTTCAGGACTCATCTGCTAATAAATTTCTAGACTTTGCTCTGGTAAAGCAGGAGGCTGTGAGTGGCTTTGGTTCATTCCCCACCTTTTTTTTCCTGCAGTGTAACCCAGGACCCCACAGCTTTCTCCACTTTTATTACATGCATTGCTGCAGGGACTAGACTTTTCCCCATCACAGCAGGAGTCTATAACCAAGGGCAGCACCCGGATTCTCCCTTTCAACTCTTGGACGGAAAGTTACAAAGGAAGGAAAAACAAGCAAAGTTCAGGGGATACAAAATACGCAATACAATGGCATAATTACAAACATCAGTAAGAGTAATTATATTAGTTTGTATTAAGTTAACCTAATTAATGTCAAAGACTTTTTAATAGACAAAATCTAACTACAGGCCGGGAGTTCGGCTCAGTGGCTTAAGCGCCTGCCCTGGCAGGTGCGAGGTTGTGAGTTTGATCCCTAGTGCTGCAAGAAAAAAAAAAAAAAAAGTTCTAACTATATACATTTTGGTAAGAGACTCCTGAAAAGAGAAAAAGTAATCTGAGGTGGTGACAAAGGGGTTAAATTTCTCACCCACTTCTGCCCGGCATGTACTAGACAGTCACAGAACAAGGCAACAGTGAGGACTAAAAGCAGCACAAGATAAATACAAAAACCATCCTTTCCTCCCCTGAGCTAATGTTAAATCTTATCCCAAAATGTTGATATACACATTTGCCCTTGCCAAGAGTCTTTTGAGGCCTAAACCAGAGACCTTGATAATTTGAAACTTTAGTTAGAATACCTGTAGTTAGAATACGGCTGTTCCTGAAAGAGTACCAAAGAACAGGATGCCCTGGAAAATGCATTTCTCAGATATGTACATCTGGCAACTCAGACCCTTTCCCACTACTTCATTCCCGTGTAAGAACCCATCCCTCACCCTGACAGCGTGATTCCTCTTCTGGAAACTTGCCTGCAGGCCTCAACGGTGTACTCAGTGATCTAAACAAACTGTTGCCTTCCCATATTCCTGTCTACTGGTAATTCCTTTACCACCTGTGTCACTGGGGTGCCATATGCTATCTGGCACGATAGTGCTGGTAACAGACAAATGCGAATTTAAGGCAGAAAGGGCCTGGAGATGTGGCTCAACGGAACAGTGCTCTCCTAGCATGCATGAGGCTTGGGTTCAATCCCTAGCAGCATTATACATAGTTGGGTTTTTTCCTCCCATCCTGAAGATCAAATCTAGCATCTCAATCGTAGCCAAACACTCTACCCAACTGGTGTTTTTATCAATGTCCATCAGACATTGATAGAGCAAGCAGCCTAAAAGTTAATAAACTCATCTAATTGGTTGTGTGTTACTTGCATGTAACAAGCATAGTACTTCTTTTCAAGTACCTGAGGAACATTGGCACAATGAGGATGAACAGAGTTCTCATTATAAATAATAGGTTTTTAGGGTGTTAGTTTTAAATTTCTCTGTACATTTGCTTAATAAAATATTAATAAATTAATACTTATTTACCCCTTTTGTTGTTTTACAATACTGCTGAGAATGTACTAGAAGAGTGAATAATTAGATTTCTGAACACATATTGAAGCAGGTGATTTTATGACTTCAAGGAAGCTTTGGAATTCACTATAGATGAGATTGGAAGTATTAGGACTGGACTATCTGATTGGAGATGGGATTGGAAACAGAGATGATATATTAAGCATGGCTTGAGAGAGAGAAAGCCTTATGAAGAAGGCTTATAATGCCATTCAGAAAACACCATATGAATGTGGAATGAGTGAACAAATGAGATTAATAAATATGGGTCACCGCAAAGCATAGAAGGAAAGGTCAAAGGGATATTTTGCGTCATTTCTCTGGCCCTCATTTTTAATTTTGAATCTAGAATAGACAGTGAAGAGCTGGTTATTCTAGATCAGTTACTCTGTCTTAAATTTGTCCTAAATTTTTGTTTTAAAATCTCAAAACATGAAAAAAAATCTTAAAACATGATTTCTAACATCTTACTTTTTACACAAGATAGTGCCATTCTGAGAGCCTTACTTTTTTCCTAATTTGGAGAATTTTCTAAGGTTGAAGGAATGTAGTTTGCTGCCCTCCAGCCTATGAAAAAGAAGGCTGTCTTCTGCTCCATCTACCTTTTAGACAGAGCATTGATTCAGCAGAGATGGGTGTGGTCTCAGGGTTGACAGTGTGAGTGCACAGCCACGAGGCGGGGAGCGGGGAGTAGTAAGCCACTGTTTGAACTGTGCTTGTAGTCAGTTTTTAGGAAAGAAAATCTTTATGTTTAATTTATTAAGAACGTTATTTTTTGAAGCGTAGGATTTGTAATTATAATATAAACTTAAATCATTTTGAGGATGAACACAAAAATATATGTGACATAGGGATGAAAATTGATCATCATCCTCAGAAATTTGACAAAATATTTGTAAGTAGGGACATCTAATTACAAGTGATGGTATCATTTGCCAACTAATTCTGATGGCTCTTATGCGAAAAACTCTGGGTGAGCAAGGATTCTGTATAAAAGGAGAAAAGTAAGAGCTTTTATTAGTGCTTTTACTAGTGCTTTTATTAGTGTTAGTAGAATCTCATTTTGCTGAATAAAATCATTACATTTGTAATAGGATTGTTTCTACATTTTTGACCCATAGCCTAGAACCACTTTGCTTAGCTAATAATAAAAGTGCTTTGCAGAGATGTATCATAGCATTTCCTTTTGGCCTGTTTTTCTGATCCTATCCTCTATCTCTGAATACATTATTCTGCAAACTATGATTCTGACCTGTACTCTTTATGTAGTCTCTTACTAACCTAGGGGGAGCAAAAAAGCGTGTCTGTTTCTAGTAGGTAAAAGTGTCAGGCACATGTTAGATCTTTTCTTTAACTTTCAAAACTGTATCTTTTATTTTGTACCCTTGTCTGTAGTTAGTTGTTCTTTGAAGTGGGTCCCATAAAAGACAGTGTACTCCAGCTTGCCTTACATTCACAAGAGAGCTTTTCCTGCAGATCACCAGCACAGATAACCTCAGAGTATGGTAGAAGTGTGTATGTGTATTTCCCATTTACCACTCAGAATGCTAAAGGGTGTGCACTCAAAGGGCCAGACTAGTAGAAATGATTCTGACTGCCTCCTGAAGGACATTCTAACTGAATGTTAAGTAAAACTTGTGCTTCTTTTGAACAGTTGAATGCGTAGTGCTAGTATATCAGGAGCCCGGCCTTGATTCACACCAAGGTAAAAATAGTTTCACTCACTGTTTGCTCATGCATCACGAGTGCAAAAGGCAACACAGTGAAGAAAAGCGACATCTTAATGTTATTATAAAAATTTTTTGACTTTAGTAGACCCTTTCAGGGTGTAGGGAAGGCTCATGGGTCACACTTAGAGAACCATTCACTTAGGCTTTCAAGGATATCCTGATAGACCAGACAAGGTCTCTGTCTTAGTTACTTTTTACTCATTGCTGAGACAAAATACCTGATGCCCAAAATTAGGGAAGGAAAGGTTTATTTCTTACAGTTCTTGGGGGTTTTAGTCCATACTCAGTTGGCTCCAAGGCAGCATGGTGTGGTGGGGCAGCCATTCATGATGGCTGCCAAACAGCAAAGCGAACAGGCAAGAAAGAGAGAGAGAGACATACCTTCCTCCTGCTCTTACACTGTACATAGGCTCAACCCCTGGGCAGGTGCAACACTCACCTTGCCAACCCCAACACTAGACAACAAACTAATCATGAATAACAGACTGAACCCGTCCAGATTACATGAGGCCTTGGGGGGATACAGGATCAAATCCATACAGTCCTTATACATATAGAGCCTAAATGAGAGAAGACAGACAGTAAACAAGTAAAGACATAGATGAGATTACTTCAGATGTGATCTATTCCATGACAAAAATCACCATGGAATGTCATAGTAATGGAGTGGAGGGCACCTCTGAGGAGACATCTGAACCCAGAGCTCAAGGGTGAAATGGTTGCACCAGGCTTCAAACTGGGAAGAGCTTCCTGGAAAGATGATGCAGCAATGAAAAAAGACTCCAGACAGAAAAGATCTTGACATTTGGGAGGGAAGACAGGCTGGACAACGGAGCATTTTTTGTGATCTTTAACTCCTTAAGGGACATTCCATGTTATTACCATTTAAAATGATAACCGTGTAAGTACTGATCGTTTAATTCTTGCAACGACCTTCCTATTGTCTCCATTTTATAGTTGAGGACACCAAGGCCAGAACTGGAATACTAAGGTAGTTTGGCAGTAGAAGCTACCCTTGTGATCTGTAAAATCCCTTTGAAGAAATATCACTCAAGAGATAGAAATCTGATAGTGCATATGGAAGCGAGGGAGGGTGGGAAGGACCTTACTTATGCCTCTTTGCTGTGGGTCTGGAGAACTGTAAGCTATCAAAGCCACTCTTAATCCTGCCTTACTGAATTCTATCGTGTAAGAGAAGAATGATTACCATAAGCTCAGTGGAAAAGAATTTCCCTGAGAAATTCCCCTGAAAAGTTTCCCAACTCGCTCCATCATGGATGTATTGATTATTTTCAAAGCTTTTGTTTAATTCTAAATGAGTTACAGACAAAGTAATGAACTTTAGAACTGAACAGCCCACTATGACAAGTTCTTCTGTATCAATTGTTCATCAGTTGATTTTTCTAATTTCTGTGTTGGTCTGAAAGGCGGTTACAAAGTTATAAAACTCTATTGCCAGCGAGAAGGAAGGTCAGTTGAATTCTTTAGCAGCAAGCCCCACCTGAGACGAGGGGTTCGGGTATCTGTCAGCTTTGGTAGGAAAGAGTCACCTTCTCCAAGCAAAGGCATCGAGTCCGTCACATCACAGTCTTGATGTTTATGCTCATCCAGCCGTCCCCACCTGCCTCTCTGCCCTGCCCTTCCTGTCCTCTGCACTGGAGATGAAACTCGGTGCCTCGGATACAAGCTAGGCAAGTGCTGTACCACTGAGCCACACTCCCTAGCCCTAGCACATTTTCTTTAATCTTATCTTTGTGAAGTCTTCTCTGCTTTGCTTCTTTTCAGTTCATTCCCAACCAATCTGCCTGTACCTGATGAAGGATGAAA
Organism: Dasyprocta punctata; assembly: GCA_004363535.1. Classification (NCBI taxonomy): domain Eukaryota; kingdom Metazoa; phylum Chordata; class Mammalia; order Rodentia; family Dasyproctidae; genus Dasyprocta; species Dasyprocta punctata. The sequence goes on along the minus strand of RJWM01013206.1, from coordinate 29,247 downwards.
CCTAGTTCAGATGGTCATTATCACTGAGGTCCGATTTAGTCCTTCAGTTACAGTTGTTCTGTCATCTAGATTACAACATAATGGTAAAACGGGTTGCTTTCCAAGAGACAGGCCCAGCCAGGGCTTAGCCACCTGCATCTCAGCCTCCAGGATGCACTGTGGCATCTGCATACTAGGGAGCCTTGTGCTGAGCTTCTGGACAGTCTGTGGTTAAATCAAGCCATGGACATGTGTCCTGTCCCTCCTGACAGTAAAGATATGGGAACTGCTGGGCCAATATTTCTCTCTCTCTCTCTCTCTCTCTCTAAGTTTTCTAGTACTTTCTAGACTTATCAGCTGCCTAAGAGCAGGATCTAGTACATTTCTGTTCATTTTTGCACCCCCAGCACTGGTACAGGGTCTGCCACATAATATATGTTCAGTGATAATTTGTCAAAAATGATTGAAGAAGTGGTTTAACTGGACACACAGAAGTACAGTGAAAAATCTATTCACTCATTCTGGTCTTTTATTCACTATCCCATAAATACTGACCGCGAATTATGTAAGACACTCAGTCAGATGTTCATATCACAAAAAGCATGAGTGAAACAATCTAACCAAGGAGACTTTAGCAAATAAAAAAATAGTGCTTTATTCAGTCAGCACAGTGGTTAAGTGTCTCCTGCAACGGTACACTGCACAATACCCAAAAAAGCAGAAAGCAAAGGAAGGCAGTTTCTCATGTTACATTTCTCAGTTTATTGACCAAAGAGCGTGACCAACACTAAAATGTTATGCAGTGGCACATATATGAACAAGAAAATGTTAACCCCTCAACAACTCTGCCAAAATGCTGCAGCTTCCTGAGTAGCTATGTGATCAATAGTCTTTTGTTCCCATCAGAGTCTTCATTGGCCTTCCTAGTCTCCTTTAAGGACCCAGTTATTTTTCTTCTAAATGCCTCGTCCAGGTTTGCCATGACCTGCTTATTTGTTTCTTGTAGCTCTGCTTCATTCTACCGCAAGCTCAAAACAGGCATGTTCTGTGTATGCTCTGATTGGTTATGTTTCAAATACCTTGAACCCTGCCAAAAAATACTTGTTAAATATATGAACTAATGGTTACCGCCAAATTCTTACTTAAAATATTTCAACATTTAGCCGCAAAAGTTGTAGTGGTAATTCAAGAAAACTGATTGATGTTAGGTATAATGGTACACAACTGTAATTTCAGCTACTTGGCAGGCTGAAGCAGGAGGAGGATCACAAGCTCTGAGGCCTGTCTGGGGGAACTTAGTGAGACTATTTGTTTAGCCTTTTTTTTTTTTTTTCTGGTGCTGAGGACCGAACCCAGGGCTTCCTGCTTCTTAGGTGTTCTACCACTGAGCTAAATACTTAGCCCTGACCCTGTTTGTTGAAATAAATAAACTAGTGCTTGCCAAGTATGCATGAGCTCTGAGTCCAATCTCTAGTACTCTGCATTAAAAAAAAAAAAAGTGATGGAGGGTATACTCCTGGCATGATTGTCACACAGGACATACTCCACACTAAACTAAGGTGACTGCTTTCGTTTTTACTGGGCAAAGTTCCAGTACAGGCTAGTTTCTTTTTCTTAGCCTTACTTATTTTTAACTGTAGTAAAGACCCAAGGTTACTTTTAAAAATAGGCTATAATTACTTTCTTAAATTAATTTTTGTTCATATTTTCATATCATGTATCTGACTTTATACTTTTAACTAATGTAAAAGTGATGAGGATGCTTTTAAGTAAGGCGATGAGAGATGAGAAACCTGCAGCTCTATGGAAATTTTTAAAAGCCTCCAAGCTCAAAAACAAAACCAGATTGTTTCACTTTCTAGTCTTTAGGTGGAGCCACTGCTTTCTAAACCCAACCCCTTTTTGGAGAAATGTCCACTGTCATTTTACAACCAAAGACTCCTATAAATATTGTTCAAAGGAAAATTCCTCAGGCCAACTAGATTTAATAGCATTGATCTGAGCAAAGCCAAACAAGACAAACACGATTGGTGACTATATGGCTTCCAGGGCAGGTTCCAAGAACCCCTGCCCCGCATGTGATCAGATGGCATTTACAGAAAACTGGTGACACATAGAACACAATTGGACTGGCTACAGATTAGTCAGTCAATGAGTCAAGTCCTTACTACTTATCTAGGTAATGGGTTACCAGGTTTCTTGCAATCAATCAAAGCTCAGTTCCTGTGGTGAAATTCTGCATGATTTGGTCTCTTGGGCTCTATGTAAGTGTCAGTCCAAATCCCTGGCCTCCCCCAACTATTATTTATCATTACATTTTAGCTCAATGAATTTCCTTAAATAGGAAAGACCCAGAGAAAGAAAAATATATGTAGTCAACTCCTCCACATTTTCACATTCAGATATGCTGCACGTTAGAATTTGAGTTCATGGTCAGAGTTTCCTGAGAGGGTGGCAGTGTTTATCACCACGGTGACCAGTTAGAAATGTTGGGCGGGAACTGTATGAAAGGAAGGGATGACTAACGTCTGAAAGTTGGAACAATACAACCCTGGCGACTGCGCGAGCTGCAACACATGGGTTTTCCCTTTAAAACAAAAAACATTCTGTGCTGATTCCTCATTTGGGCCCCAGTAATTGCTCCTCGGCCTGTGGTTGTGCTTGTTCTTTTACTCCCTTCTCTAATGATAATGAAGCTGCTCTTGCTAAATACTTGAAGAAAACACAGAACAGAACAACTACACGTATGATGCACAGGCAGGGCGAGAGCCTGGACCTGCTTGCTGCCCACAGCTACACTTTTCTTGCTTTTTCATCTTTTCATCTTCATTTCCTGTTTTATTTTATTTTGTGTATTTTAGTATGAACCAAGGACCTTCTTTCTCATTGAGTAACAGCCACAGCGCTCCATCCTCCACCACCTTTTATGGTTTTTTTTGAAACAGGGTCTCACTGCACAGTTCAGGGTGGCCTTAACTCACTATGTGGCCCAGATTGGCCTCAAACTCACAGCGATCTTCCTGCCTCAGCCTCCAGAGTGCTGGGATTATAGGTGTGCACCACCACATTCAGTTTCCCAGCCCTTTTAAAATTTTTTTTATTTTGAGGCAGGGTTGGGGTTTGAATTTGAGATTGTTCTGCCTCAGCCTCCCAGCGTGCTGGGTTTATATGCATGTGCCAGCATACTCAGCTTACATTTTTTCTTAACTTTTCTACCACCATCTACATTAAAGCCCACAAGTAAAGTACTAATGAACACTTGCACTTCAACACAGAAAAACTACTACAAAACAACAAGACCTGAGTAGTCACTGCACTATAATGTAGAGAGAATTTCTACCTCTTTTTGGTGGGCGGGTGTGTGTGTGTGAGGGGGCAGCAGTGCTATGGATTGAATCCAGGAGAACTCTACTACTGAGCTACGTCCCTCTCCCCCCACTTAAAAATAGAGTCTCACTTCATTGCCCAAATTGGACTCCAAATTTCAATCCTCCTGCCTCAGCCTCCCAGGTAGCTATGATATAGGAGTTAGAGTGTGGCAAAACTGGCTGGAGAAGTGGGTAGGACCTGTCAATTGCAAGATTCCAGGGTGGTGCCAGATGATTCTCAGGACCCCTCTATGTAGAATTTCTCAAGGGCTCCCAGGCGGTGTGGATGGCATCGAGGAGACCAGACACCACGAGGAGCCCACTGTCGTGACTCCTCACGATAGCCCACTCTGCATCCTTTGCTTTTCTCCTTTTTTTGTTTGCCCCAAATTTGCTCTACAGAACTAGTTTTCCCCTTACTCCCTCACCCTTCATTTTTCAAATCAACTTTTGGCACTGTTTTTGGCTTGTCTCATTCAATTCTTTGTTTGAGACAAAAAGAACCTGGAATACTTTTGATCGGCGAGCCATTTTTAAAGCAGTTACCAGACACTAGCTGGAATTGTTAGTATGTGCCACTGTGCAGAGCCTGAATTTCTTTTCCTATAAAGGTAACTTAAGGACGTTTCAACTGATTAAAATTCTTCTTCAGTCAAAAATGTAAATATAAGATTGGCACACATCTTGCTTGAGGGTTTTTTTTTTTTTTTTTGGGGGGGTACCGGGGATTGAACTCACAACCTCGCACCTGCCAGGCAGGCACTTAGGCCACTGGGCTAAACCCCCAGCCCTGTTTTTTGAGACAGGGTCTCACTATGTAGTTCAGGCTGGCCTTGAACTCACTTTGTAGCCCAGGCTGGTCTCGAACTCACAACGAGACTCCTGCCTCAGCCATCTGAGTGCTGGGATTAAAGGCATGCGCCACCACACCCGGCTCCCTTGCTTGAGTTTTAATAGAGACCTCCAAATCCATTTCTTTCCAAATTTAATGTAGTTAAGAATGTGTTTTAGGGTTGGGGAGAACCGTCTTACATTGACCATGAAACTGTAAATGATACAGCTTTCCTGGAAAGCATTTTGGCAAAGGCCACAAAAATGTTCAGGCCCTTGGAGTTGGGAATGTAGCTCAGTGGTAAAGTGTTTGCCTAGCATGCCACAAGGCCCTGTGTCCATCTCTAGCACCACCAAAAAAGAAAATAGTGACTGCTTGTGGCTTTAACCCAGAGAATCTATTTGTAGGAGTTTATCCTAAGGAAGACGTATATGAAGACTTTTGTACACAAAAGTTTAACTTGCCATTATTAATGTTAGCAGCAATTTAGAAAGCATCAAATTGTCAAACAGATCTTGGTCTACCAATTTTTGTGTTTCCCAGGCCTCTGGAAAGACCTGGGATTTTTTTCACTTGTACCTAACCTCAGCCAGATAAATGGGGTCCTGGAGGGCTCTGGATTTTCCAGTTAGTAATTGTTAGTCTCATTTTTACATACAACCAAGTCGGTTTGCCACCTTTTCCTACATACTAATTAGAATTTCCAACTACTGTACTTTCCATGACAACCTCTTTCACATTTCACTGTAGTTAAATACAAGAACAAGAACTGTGATCTTAAAAAGCAAACAAACAAAGCAATTTATTGTACTCCCTGGATTTAGCATCATGCTTAACAAACACTGCAATTTTTAATTTTTTTTTTTTTTTTGGTGGCACCAGGGATCAAACTCACAACCTCGCGCCTGCCAGGCAAGTGTTTAAACCAGTGAGCCAAACTCCCAGCCCTAGTATTTTGAGGCAGGGTAGCACTATGTAGCTCAGGCTGGCCTTGTGAAAAAAGTGAATGAGATGTTTGTAATCTATTTAAACTATAGGTCCATACCTCTTTGCAAAAAGAAATCAGTTACACAATAATACCATGGGGTGGGGGGACGGTGACTATGATTTGTAGCATTTAAATTTTTAACCTAGGGGACCTTGTGTATCACTCAGGGAGGTAAGGCATGTGCTTAGCACACATGAAATCCTAGGTTTCAACACCAGCACCACACTAAAATAAATAAATAAACGAACAAGTAAATAAATAATTATTTTAACCCAGGTCTGCAGATGTGTTTCACTGGTAAGAGTACTTATCTATCATTTATGAAGCCCTGGATTTGATCCTCAATACTCCAAAAATAAACAAATTTTAACTTAATAAAACAACCATGATTTGGCCACCTGTCCATTCAGCAAACCTACTAACTTCCACATACCGGGTTTACTCATGGTAGGGTGATACGTACATTATAGACAGTGCTATTGTTTGGGTGAATGTAACCCAAAAGCCCATGTGTTGAAGACTTGGTCAACAGGCTTTGGTGCTCCTGGGGGATGGTGGAACTTTTTGGAGATTGGGCCTAATGGAAGTGAGTGGGTTATTGGGGGTGTGCCCTACCACAGTGTCATGCCATGTTGTGCCACCTTGCGATACCTGAAGAGCAACAGGCCAGTTGGCGACACACCTTGCTTCTTTATAAGTTGATTTATCACAAGTATTTTGCTAGAGTAACCTGCAACTACTAAAATAGATGACTTCCTCTATCCCTGGGGCATATGCTAACAATTCAGTACATTATATGAAGCAATTAACCATTTGTTTGATAAAAATAAAGTTAGAGGTTCAACTTATACCACTCGCAAAAATAAATTCTGAAGGGATCTCCAGCACTGCAAAACAAGTTTTTGAAATACATTCTGGAGGGTTTGAAGACCCACACATTAAAAACAACAACAAAACCATAACTATTAGTGGGCACAGTGGTACACACCTGTAATCTTAGCTCCTCAAGAGGCTAAGGCAGAAGCATTCCAAGTGCCAACCCACCCCACACAACTTAGAAAGACCCTGTTAAATAAAGAATTAAAAAAAGGGCTGGTATTGGGGATGCAACTCAGTCGAAAGCACTGAGTCTATCCCATATATATATGCAAAACTATATCAGAAGAAAATATAGGAAAATATGTTTATAACTTTGGGAAACAAAGTTATTCTAAACCAAACCCAAGTAAGTTTGACTCCACCAAGACTGATAAGTTGAAACAGATGTAAAATTTCTGTACAACAAAAGGCAGTTGGTAGAGTACTTGCCCAGCATGGGTGAGGCCTTGGGTTTAATCCTCAGCACCACAAGAGAACCCCCAAATCAAAAAACAGATACAAAGAACATCATAAGCAAAGTTAGGAGATTGATACATTGAACAACATTTACAGGTTTTTGTTTTTGTTTTCCGAACAGGGGATTGAACCCAGGGCCTTTGCACTTAGCCACATCCCAGATCCCCCCCTTTTTTTTTTGGTACTGAGGATCAAACTCACAACCTCACTCCTGCCAGGCAGGTGCTTATGCCACTGAGCATTAAATCCCCGACCCCCAGATCCCTTTTTTATTTTGACACAGGGTCTCACTAAATTGCTAAATTTCTCTACTGGTCACAAATTTGTGATCTCCTTCCTCAGCCTCCCAGAGTTGTGGGATTACAGGAATGTACCACTGAGGCAGGAGATTAGAGCACAGCAAAGCAGTTGGGCAACTGGGCATGACCTGTCAATCACAGAGGCCTGTCAGCCATGGAGATTCAGGACATAAGCACTGAACATCGTCTCTGCATTGCACCTGATTCCAATCAGAGTGCTCTATCTTCAATCTTCCAAAGTGAGATCAACTAGGATTTGATGGGACAGCCTAGACCTGATGGCCTAGTAGGGGTACAAAAGACAGTGGCCATTAAACACGGGTCTTCTGGGAGCTTTTTGTCTGCAGGGTGTACATTAACTGGCTCATATGCACTCTGCAGAGCAGTTTTTTCAGAGCACTTCGCCTTTCTCTTATTCCTGCCTTTCTTACCTTTAACAAATGTAAAAGCTTGCTACATTTTCCGTTTGTATTATACAATTCTTTGAACAGGACAACAAGAGCCTGAAAGGGACCCTGGGGACCCCAGTACCTGGTAACACCACCACACGTGGCTATATACAGGTTTAAGAAAATTTTAAGAACGGATGACTCTGGGAAGCTGAGGCAGGAGGATCTCATGTTCAAGAGAGCCTGGCCTGGGCAACTTAGTGAGACCTGGTATCAAAATAAAATATAAATAAGTAAATAATAAATAAAGAGGGATGTGGCTCAGTGCAAAGGACCCTGGATTCAATCCCCAATACCATCCCCCCCATACACATATACACAGAAAAGATTAACATCTGGATTTATAAAGTTTTACAAAAAACAATTCAAACCTATGGGAACATGGAAATGTTATTCATAGAAGAAGAAAATATGATTGGCTGGTGAAATAGGAATAGAAAAGCTGAAACTCACCAATTATCAAGAGAAATCGATTATAATGTTGAGATAGTTTTCAAGCATCATATTAGCAAAAATTAAACACATTAATAAAATATGATGTGGATTTGGGGAAACAGATACAGCTAGTAGGGTATAAAATTAGTACAGACACTTTGAAGGGTATGGGGGCACACACCTATATAGTCCCAGCACGGTGGGAGACTGAGTCAGGAGGGTCACAAGTTTGAGCCCTGTCTGGGTAATTTAGTGACTTAGTGAGACCTTGCCTCAAAGTAAAAATTTAAAAAAGGATTGGGCAAGTAGCTCTGTGCAAAGGTCCTGTGTTCAATTTCTAGTGCTGAAACAAACAAAACACACCAAAAAACCACACTGTGACTCAGCAATTTCATATATCAGTGTTTACTTCTTTAAAAGACATGTCCAAGCATGTCTACTGCAGAGTTTCTCAGGGGGAAAAAGTGGAAACACTGAGATTATCTGTGAAGAGAAGAACGGCTAATAAGATGTATCTCTCCATGATATCCCATTGGGTAAAAAGTTGAGTTACAAATGTATCATCGATACCTTTTTATGTGAAAAGAAAAAAAAGGGCCAGTACACTTGTATGTTGTCATAGACACAATGTTCAATATACTTGGTCTTTGTCCCTTATTCCTGTCACTGAACTCCTAAAACCCCTGGGAATTCCTGAGTGGTGTGTGTTGCTATTCATAATGAGCCCCTTTTGGTCACACTTGAATTTATGTTAGTGAAGGTGACTGTACACCCCTGCACCCAGCACAGACACACAAGATCACTCAGGACAGAGGCAGTCACCAGTCAGTAATGTAGTTAGACAACGAGAAGTTTGGAACTTTCAGGGCCACCAGCTTCCCTCCAGGAAAGGAGGAGGGCCTGGGTAATAAACTCTATAAAAAGACATGAATGGTGAGATCGAATGAGCTTCTCGCCGGGAAGGTGGCGCACCCAGAGAGGGTGCGGAGGCTTCTCCTTGTGTCTAGCCTTCTTCATCTGCCTGGGCTCCTGTGTCCCTTATTATATCCTCTATAAGTGTTTTCTATGGGTGTCCTAGCAAACTGTCAAACCCCGTGTGGGGGATTGTGGGAAATCCAGTTCATAGCTGGTTAGTCTCAACCTGACACTTGTGACCAACCTCTGAAGTCTTCCAGGTCACGCCTTGATCTGTGGGATCTTACCCTGGCTCTAGGTAGCCAGTGTCAGAATTAAACTGGATTAGAGGAAGCCTAGTTGTGTCTGCTGGAGAACTGTTTCCTGTGGTGGAGGCAGGAGGATCTCAAATTCAGAACAGCCTGGCCTGGGCAACTTAGTGAGACCTGGTATCCTGTTCTGTGAGGGATTTTTCTTTTCTTTTTTTTCTTTCTTCCTTTCTACATATTTTCTAAGAAACATCTGTAAACATGTGTAAGTGTAAGAAATAACTGATAGGGAAGAAGCTTAGTTGATAACTCAGGTTGCCTCTGGCATGATGAGGGGCAGGAATTTGGGTAGGGTTGGAAGGGGCATTTCTCCTTATACTGTCTCTCTTTTTTTAACAAGTGAGAATTTATGTGTTAAATTTTATTTATTAAGTCATTTTTTTTTCTGGTCAATAGCTGATACATATATGAAATATGATATTCCCTTTAAACAAATAGAAATGCTACATTAAATATCAAAAATTATACGCACACACACACAGAGTGGGTAAGAGAAAGAGAGAACAAAATTTAAAATAAAAAAAAGGTGAACCCAGGGTTAACAGCTCAGTAGCACAGTGACTGCCTGGCAAGCATGAGGTCCTGAGTTTGATTCCTGGTACAAAATAAATAAATAAATAAATAAAATTTTAAAAAAATATATTTTCTTTTGTGTCAGAAATGAAAAGAGGGTCCCAAAATCTAAACAGTGAGCAAATGGTAAGGCCAAGGGCCTACAGAGCCAGCAAAATGGGATCAGACTTTACTTCCGGGGACTGGGCTTTAACTTCAGGTTGCAGCATCAGAGGCTGCCGGGAGTAAGGAAAGCAGGTGGCTGGGGACCTCAGGCTGGAAAGCTGGGTCTGTGAGCAGCAGGTGAACAAAGAACAGGCTGTGGCCTCGTCTGGCTTTAAGTACTAGCAAATCGATTTAGAAAAGCAGGGAGTGAGGGACATCTGAGAAAGACTGAACATTTCTATTTTAAGAGACCGAATACTTTCCAAATTGACTTACTAAATTATCAGATCTAATCAAATTTAAATATTGTCAGTCATTTAATTAGTTTTCTTATTAAACTGCAGCCACAGCCCCAGAAGTACTTGTAGGCAAAATGAAAGGGCTGCTTTTCTATCTGCTTCCCTGAGTTGAGCAAGTTATGTGTGCAGTTCCACTGAGTACTGTTACAGTATGCTTAGAGTGTCATCTGTGGTCACAACCAATTAGAGCTGGTAAGGCAGCTGCTGTGCTGTTGGCTTCAACCAATGAGAGTTAAGTGTGCTATGCTGCTAAGACTCTGAGCCAGTCAGTGCTCTTCTGAGCCTTCCTGCCCTTGACATATTGTATTAGCAGGTCTGTCATTTGTGTTTCTTGGCCTAGTTTGGGTTCTAGGAACAGTGTGACTTCACATGACTGGCATAATCTATGTAAGTGACAGTTGGCTCACACAAAACATGTAAAGAATATCATGGGATTTCTGAAAAATGTAAACATTATGGTGACCTGAATTGGAGGACTGCCAGATGTTAGTTGGCTGTTACCTAGATTTAGCTAGGAGAGGAAAAATTTCAAGCTCCCATATGTCTACAAGACAGCTTCCCAACACAGAGAAGCCACCGGTTTCAGTTGTTTTAACCACTCTGAAGATAGCAGTGAAGACACCAGCACCAGTTATAGTGAGTGCTAGCTTTAGAAACCCCTCAGGAGCCCACAGCGAAAGCGTCCAAGGGGTGCAGAGACAGCTGACCTCTAGGGCAGAGATTCTCTGACCCCCTCGAGGCACCCACTGGCTATGGCAACAATCACTCCAGCTTGCCTTGGAGGAAGATTTTAATGCTACCAAAGTCTGCTATGCAGCCCTGGAGTCAGTACTACTTTTGTGACATTTTACTTTGAAGCCTGTGCTGGCTTGTCATTCGAACTCCTGTGTCTGCCTAAGCTTCGCCAGATATGGTTGTTCCACGTCTGTTTACTTCTATAAAATTATATCAGTCAAGACCCTCAGTGGTAAGCAGCAGAATCTGTTATTAGTTTGCTGGGGCTGCTGTTATGAAAAACCCCATACTGGGTGGCTCAGAACAGCAGAACTCACTGCCTCACAGTTCTGCAGGTCAAGTTAACAACTGAAGTGTTGGTGGTGTCATGGTCCCTCTGAAGGCCCTAGAGAAGGGTGTTGTAGATATCTCTGCAAGCTTCTGGTAGTGTCTTGCCTTATGGAGCATAACTCCTATCCGCACATGCTGTTCTTTCTGTGTGTCTATACTGAAAGTTTTGGACACTAGTTATAAAGACATCAGTTATCTTGAATTAGAGACCTATGCTACTCCAACATGAGTTCATTTTCACTTAAGAAATACAATGGTGACTATTCAAATAAGGTCATATCCTGCAGTGCTAGAGATTAGGACTTCAGCATAAAATTTCGGAGGGTACAGTCAACCCATAATACCAACCTGTGTTGTTTAAGAAGAAAAACCTCTTAAATAGATGCTGGCTTAATGAATCATTGGAAAGGCTGAAGAGCTAGCTTGGGAAGTAGGCCCGCACATGAGAGACTAAGCAAAGCTGGAACCACAGTCAAAGGCCTCCTTCACAAGCCAGTCTAGTGAGGGCATCCTGACCTCTGCGGGACCCTGGGCACTCCACTGCCCCAGGGTCTCAGGGTTACAATGCTACAAATCTTAACTATCGTCAGCCATTCTGGGGGTTTGCTTTAGTAGTAGTGGTAGGAGGGGGTTGCTTCTCACCAATGTCCAGGACAAGAATTCTTTGAATGTAGGGAAGCTTTGGAATCTAAGTAATCAAAGGGAATTTCACTCTAAAGTATGTTTATTACATCTGGTATAGTTCAGGTCGCCACTAGAATCCTAATATTTGGGCCACATTGCCCAAGCCCAAGCTGGCTTTAAACTGCCGGGATCAAGCAATCCTCCTGGTTCAGCATCCTAAATACCTGAAACTAGAACTGGTGGAAAATTACATTTTTTTACTGTACCACCCTGAATTCTCTCCAGGGACCACTTGACTTGGAGGAAACCCCAGCAGCTTTTCCACACCAAAGAGTGAGGGTGCCACTCACCCTCAGTACCTCTCTTCTACCGGCTGAGAGGCTCAGCAACTTTTAGATAAGATATGGTCACATATCTCAGATTTGTGAGACATATGGGAGATTTTAAATTCAATTTTTCTAAAAGGTGACTTTCGTCATCCCTGGTATTTCCTTTAAACTTTCTATTATGAAAGTAATCAAGCAAGTTCAGCCAATATTGCCCCACCGAGAACCATAGTCTCAGGACAAGAATTGGGCCTTGGGGCTGGAGATAGAGCTCAGTAGTAGAGCACGTGCTGAGCAGGAATAAGGCCCTGAATTAGATCTTCGGCACAAAAAGAAAAAAACAACAAAAGGAGTAGGTCTTTGAATTTAGCCTTAGATAATGGAATAACTGCTCTAAACAAGACAAATATGCTCACTGAAATATTTGAAATATTTGGTATTTTCTAAGAGTGGTATCTGTTCAAGCCCAGACTGGGCACTTAGCAACTTAGTGAGACTCTGTCTTAAAATAAAAAATAAATAAAAGTTTGGGGAAATAGTTCTGTGCAAAGGTCTTGAGTTCAAACCTCAGTACCAGGGATATGGCAATCAAAATAACAGAAATAAATAATTGTCTCTATGTAAGCAACAACCAAATAAAAAATAATATAGAGAAAAGATACAATTTAAAATGCTAATGAAAATAATAAAGCACCCTGGAAAAAATAGCCAACAATATAAGACCTTTAAGGAAAAAATCATAAAATATTATTAAAGGGGACTGGGGGCATAGCTCAGCAGTACAGCACATGCTTAGTACAAACGAGGTCTAAAGTTCATTCCCCAGCACCAGAAAACAAAAACAAACATTACTAAAGGATGTTAAAGTAAACCTAAGGAAATAGAGTAATGTCATGTTTCTGTGAAAAGGCCCTCACATAAGATGCTGATTTCATTTATCAGTCCAATGTGATAATATTCTTTCTACGAATTAGACAAACCAATTATAAAAATAACCTCCAAGAGCCAAAACAATATTGAAAAAGACAGAAGTTACCCTGACATGTATTGAACCTTACTAGAAGGCACAATACTTTGTGGTCTAGCAGCTCATCTTGTATGTAGCCTACTGACCCTACTGTTTATAAATTCCTAGATTTATAGTCAGTACATAAAAGATAGATTCAGTAGGCATGGCCACCAAATTGATCATAGTGATCTCATCAAGAGAGGGGAGTAGAATGGGATTAAGAACAGGGAAATTTCAATTTAAAAAAAAATTATTTTTGAGACAGCATCTTACTAAGTTGCTAAGTTGCCCAAGGTGGGCTTGAACTTGCCATCCTCCTGCCTCAGCCTTCCAGAGTGTTTAGAATTACAGGAATGCACCACCACGCCCAATCTGAATTTTAACTTTTTTGGAACTCTTTCATTTAAAAAATGTATTTGAAGCAGAAATGACAGGAATCCTGGGCAGTGGTTACATTTGAATATTAATTGTTTTGTGAATGCTACATTACATTTTAAACTCATCAACATAAACAAAAAGCTAGTTGGTTTTCAAAATAGAAACAAACAAACAAAAAAAAACCCTGTGCCTATATTCATCATTTGCTGGAATTTTGCTTCTTAATTAACAATGTTTACTTCTAGATGTTTGGAAAGACATGAAATTTGAACTACTTCTGTAATTTTAACTAGTTTCAAAAATATTGTGAAACACTCAGTATTGTAGATAAGCCTTATTTATTTATCATCATGATTTAAAGATTAGTCACTTATTAATAAACACAAAGTATAAAATCCAGGGTAAGTCCATTATGAATATGTTATTTGTGGAGTTCATAACTCAGAGAATATAAGGACACTCAAGGCATCTTCATTTCTTAGCAGGAAGTTGGACATCAACAACAGTGCTACTAGAAGTAAGTATAGATTTGCCCCCAGAAAAGCACAACAAAGGGCATGTGACAAAGGAGAGCCATGGAATGTAGGCAAACAATAGTATGTGGTCTCCCTTTTTCCTGTCTCCTCTTCTTTCTCTTCTTCATCTTCTTAGGTGGCGGTTGTACTACAGACTGAACCTAATATCACTACCCCCTTGGACTTGCCCACCGAACTACATTCGAAGGCCATTTTTTACTTATTTTTATTTTGAGACTCTCTTTCTAAGTCATGAAATTACCCAAGTTGGGCTCAAGCTTGAGACACTCCTGACAGCCTCCCAGAATGCTAGGATTATAGGTAAGTACTGTCACATCTGGCTTGCAGTCGTTTCCTTCATAGTAAAGTTACAAACAATAGAAACTGCTTTCACAGGGAGGAGGTGCAGTTTGTTTTCTTCTTCCTCTTTTTCTTTAACTTCTGCAGTAGTCAGTATCAATACTTGATTCTGTTTTTTGAGGCACCACTGAATGACCTGGCGTGGTTGGCTTTCTGATGCTTCCTCTTACTCCTTTGCTGTTTCAAGCTCTGCCTCCAGCCTGAGCTTCAGTTCCACATTTCCTACCCTTGAACTCTCCACAACCCCCCTCTCCACTGTGCATAACCTGAAACTCGATGACAGCCCAACTTTTTCTCCCACCAGATTTATTTTTGTCTGTAGTATCAACATTCTTTTTGCTTGGAAACTGAATCACTGTGCTGTGTTCCATGACAACAAGTGACCTGACCAGCTTGCTCACACTGAGCCTGTGGTAATGCTTGGTACTGCAGGGCTATTAAAAGTTTCCTTCCATTCTCTGACATCAACAGTAGGCACATGACCAGAAGAAAAGACATACACATTTACTATATGCACAGGCATGAAAGCCTCACAAAATATAGGACTCCAAGAAGGACTGAGGGATTGAAGCTTGTGTAATATCCTGAGCTACAGAGACAAACAGAGGCTTGAGTTTCTGGGAGCAGCAAGTCATGAGAGAGTGAGAAGAAAGGTTCTCCTTTCCATGCAGACAACAACTCTGGTGATCTCAGGCTGCCCTCAGGATAGTAGGGGACAGACCGTGGCCACCTCAGTCTGGGCAGGGTTTTGGAGCTTCGGTCTCAACCGGATCTTTCCTGGATCATCTCAGGCGGATGAGGAAAGGAGGTCCTAGAGAGTGCCACTGCTGGTGTCCTCTGTATACTTTACTCCTGTAGATAGATGTGAATTGTTTTTACAAAGTCACAACTTTGCAGAACTATTCTTTGTCTGCCCTTTCTCTAAATAATTACCTAGTAATATGCCATTGATGTATGTTTGGGGTGGCACATTCTGGTTTCCCAGAGGAGACTGTAAATTTTGAGTACCAAATCTTTGAAGACTGAATTCTTGCTTCAGCCTTCCCTTTCTAACACCTTAAATCCTATAATTTCTTCCTTCACTTCTTCCCCTTCTTTAATGGTTCTATTAGAAAATAATGGATTCTATGTGTTCTACTGTTTGTTTCTGATCTAATAAATCTGCCAAAAGACAATTTTGAACACAAGACCAATGAGAAGGAAAGTCAGACTTAGGGGGCTGCCATAGGCCTTTTGAGCATAAATCTTCTCTTAGTGGCTGTGTTGAGTGAATCTGAAGCAAAGTCCACATCCTCTTCCCTGGCATTTAAGGAAACACAATGTTTTTTGAACCAAGGTCTGCTCTGTAACTCAAGCTGGCTCAATTTGAGATCTTCCCATGTCAGCTTCCTGGGTGCTGCATTAAAAGGCATACGCTATTTCTCTGGAGTTTTGTTTGTTTGTTTGTTTTGTTTTTGCATTGATTTTTGTTTATTTTTTGAGATGAGTTCTCACTGTATCAGCCCAGGCTAGACTCAACATTATTAAAATTTTTCTTGATTTTCATGTAAGTCAAAACTGAGCTGTTTATTGTTTCTTAAGCAGCCTTTTACATTTTCACTTCTGACTTTTTTGCGAGTATTTTTTTTTTTGTTTTGTTTTGTTTTTGCCTTGGAATATCCTCTGCTTTTTACAAGTCAATATCCTTCAGGACATAAAATACTTGTGGATCTTTTCTGAGGGTTTTGTAAACTAACTCTGTAGTCACTGGGTAATTCTTTGAATTGTAAGGCCCTTCATATTGTTTTGTTCACTTGGCATTTAATGCTGTCACTTATCTTTTTAAATTTTATTTTATTTTTTGTAGCGCTAGGCAAGCACTTTACCACCGAGTCATATATCTTCTTCTGCTTACATTTTTCTCCATTTGCTGGAGGTTTTCTTTCATCCAGTATCAAACATGGGGTCTCTGAACCAGAAATCTCACTATATTTAATCTAATAGACATGGTGTATTCCAAAAGTCCCATTAAATCCCTGAAGTTAACAATGTGGGCAGTTAAATTAAATCTATTGAGTGTCCACCTGGTTAACAAGGAAAAAAATTCTGACATGTCTTATATTTAATTACAAGGCACTGGGATGCAGAAGGGAGAAGAGAAGTGGAGGAGATTAATCAGTAACCAACAACAGGTCCAAAAGAACAAAAGACTTTCACTGTTTTTTTGAGATAAGGTATCACTGTATTGTCTATACTCACCCTGAACTCCACAGAGCTCAAGAAATCTTCCTGCCTTCCTATTAGCTATTGACTATAGACACACACCACTGCACCTAGTTTAAAGTCTTTTCTGTTTGTGAGTTTTTGATACTGGGTATTGTACCCAGTGCCTTCATACTGAAGTATATCCCTAGCCCTGTTTTACTTTTTGAGACAGTCACTAAATGTCCAAACTTGAACTTGGAATCTTCAGCCTCCCAAAGTGCTAGGATTGTAGGTGTGCACCACCATATCAAGGCATTTTTTTTTAATGCTGTGATTTGAATCCAGGCATGTACTCTAGCACTGAGTTTCAACCTCAGCCCTTTATTCTTTAAACCTGGAGCGTAACAGAGGATGTCATATACACACTCCTTACTTTTCTACTGTAAATTTTTTACTTTAGCATTATAGTAACCAGCTGTGCATCTCAGTACCTTTCCCTGAGAGATTATGGAAGCAATCTTTGCGTTCACTCACTTGGTATGATGAAAGATAAGGTGTGTGCACATGTGCAAAAGTATCAAACCAGGATTTACATCTATGTTATGCTCTGTGGAACAGTTTTGATGTGTTTTTACCTGAGCATCACAGAGGGTATAATACACCCACACCAATCTAGGATTTTTTTTTTAAGTTTTCTTCTGATTTTGCAGGTAGAAGTACACCAAGTCAGGAGTAGTGGTGCATCCCTGTAATCCCAGCACTTGGTAGGCTGAGACAAGGGGAGCTCCAGGCCAGCTTGGGCTACAAAGTGAATTCAAGGCCAGCCTGAACTGCATAGTGAAACCTTGTCTCAAAGTAAATAAACAAATAAAAAGAAGTAGCCCAATTCAGTATAAAGGCACATGAAAATCCAGATTTGCAAGTTTTACTTATGCATGGATTACGAAGATGATACATTATAGTAAAATATATGTTTTCATAACAGAAGAGTGGCATGGGTGCATGATGATGATGATGAAGATGACTTTGATGTTGACCATCTGAGCCAAAGTTCCTGTGGCAGTGAAATGGAGCAAGATTCCACTGATACAGACACAGGGCATGCAGGTCTCCTTAATTTAGATAATGAGAACAGCAAGGTGGGTACATATTTGATGAGTTGAAATGTTGCTGAATGGACATGAAATCAAATGGAACAATCCAATGTTAAAACTAGGTCAGAAAATATAGTGAGGGACTTGGCAGGGGTGACACATATTGGACAGAATGCCAGCACTGCCATTCAGTGTTAGAAACTATAACAGATAAAATGCTACAAGATGCTGTGAGGTACACAAGAGCTGAGATACAAATAAAACATTCTGTGTGCACCAATACCCAAATTTTAAAATGTCTTTATTATGATACTTCATTAGCTGAACTGAAAACATTAATAGGTCTGCTGTACTTAACAGGGATTTCTCATGGTAATTGCAGGAATGTAAAAGACTTATGGAAGAGTGATGGGTCAAAATATGGCATAAAAATTTATACACTTGTAGATTTGAAGACTTATTATGCTTTCAGTTTAGAAATTTATCCTGGAAGTCAGTCATCAGATTCTTATTCATCTAGTAATAAACAAAATGATGTTGTAAACAGACTTGTTGCTGCCATCTCCTAAACTAATTGGAATGTGACATTTGACAATTGGTTTACTGGTTTCTGATTGGTGTTACACTTGCTAACAAAGCAGTGCAAGAACTGTATGCAGGAACAAGGCAGAAATTCCAAATGAAATGTTGCATTTCAAAACAGGGGAATTGTATAGCACAATCTTTGGATTTCAGAAAGATTTACACTGGCCTCATATATGGCAAAGAAAAACAAATTAGTACTGCTGATGTCAACATTGCACCATGATGTAAATATTGATAGGGAAACTGTGACAAAATGGAGGCCTGGGGTAGAAACTTTCTACAACAAAACCAAAGGCAGAGTAGATGTTGATGAGTTATGTAGCAACTATGATGTCACACAAAGCATTAGTCAATGGTTGTGTTTTACTTGATCCTAAACATGTGTAGCATAAATAGTTTGATAGCTCACAAAGAAAATTACAAGTGCAAAATACCACAGAGAAATCTTCTTGGAGGATTGAGACTAGAACTCATAAGAGATCATTTACAGCAGAGGAAAAATTATGCAAAAAAAATTGTGGATCACACTGGTGACCTGACAGGTGAACAGGCAGATGCACCATCCCAAAGACCCACTATGACAACAGGAAAACCAAAAAGATGTCAACTTGCCCTACAAGAAAGAACAGGAAAACAAAACATACATGCTATCAGTGTAAATGATACTTGTGTGTGGAATATACAACTTTTCATTGCAAATTTTTTTTTTTGTGGCACCAGGGATTGAACTCACAACTTCATGCCTGCCAGGCAGGCACTTAAGCTGCTGAGCCAATCTTCCAACCCTTGGAACATGCAACTTTTATGTGTGAAGACTGCCTTGGGTGTGACAATTGAAGCAAAGATTATTTTTGTTGTAGAATTCTATTGGGTGTTTTCACTGTAGTTCATGTAGGTTTTTATTTCTGATGCTATTGATTTTGTAAGCAAGTAAACAGCAAATGTGAAATGTTGATGTCTATTCCAAGCAGTCATTACACATTTGAGATTGTATTTTATTGCTATCTTATTTCCCTGCTAAGTGCATGTTGTACAACATAGTAGGAAGCTCCTGACAAAACAGGAAGAGAAAAGAAGTCACAAGAATGACCTGCCACATAGGAAAGGAAAGTTAAATACATATGCTGTGTCAGTGAGATGTGTGCATGGAACATGCTGTTGTCATATGTGAAGACTCCCTTGGGTGTGACAGTTGAAGCAAAGAGTTTTTTTGTGGTAGTCTTGTTTGTATTTACATTGTAGCTCAAATAGATTTCTACTTCTGATATTATCACTTAGGTTTTGTAAGCAAGCACACAGCTGATGTGATAATGTTCATGTCTATTCTAAGCACACATTACATATTTTATATTTTTATTTTATTGACATCTTATTTTCTCATTACTTAGGTGTGATAATTGAAGTAAAGATTTTTTTTGTAGAGTGCTATTGGCATTTTCATTGTAGTTCATATAGGAATTTATTTCTGATGTTATTATTTAGCTTTTGTAAGCAAGTACACAGGCGATGTGAAAATGTTCATGTTTATTCTAAATGCACAATACATATTAAGAATTTAATACTTTATTGATATTTTATGTTCTTATTAACTACATACTGCATAGTATATTAAGAACCTCCTGACAAGCCGGGCGTGGTGGCGCACGCCTTTAATCCTAGCACTCGGGAGGCTGAGGTAGGCGGAGCGTTGTGAGTTCGAGGCCGGCTTGGGCTACAACGCGAGCGCAAGGCCGGCCTGAGCTACATAGTGCGACCCTGCCTCAAAAAACCAGGGCCGGGAGTTTGGCTCAGTGCCTTAAGCGTCTGCCCTGGCAGGCGCGAGGCTGTGGGGTCAATCCCCAGTGCCAAAAAAAAAAAAAAAAAAAAAAAAAAGAACCTCCTGACAAAACAGGAGGATAAGCCACATGTGCTACAAAAAGGCCAGGAAAGCAAAATACATGTGCAGTCAGTGTTAAGTGATACATGTGTATGGAATGTGCTGTTGTCATGTGTGAAGACTGCCTTAGGTGTGATAACTGAAGTAAAGTTTATTTTTTTTGTAGAGTGCTGTGGTGGATTAACTAACGGTCAACTTATAACACCTAGCTGAACTGAATCAGCGTGATTTTACATATGGAAGGCCCACCTGAGGATTGTTGCCAATGGACTAAAAGCAGAACTAGATGGGAAGATGTTGTGCTGTTGATTCTGGAGAAGCTTGTCACACTGACTTTCCTGATAAGAACTCAGCTGTTTTCATTATTGGAGGAGCTTGCGTCCTCACTGTTGCTGAGGATGGCTGGGGTTCTCTTTGCGGGAGGTCTGGTCCTTACCTTGAGCATTACTTCCTGGCTCCAGTGCAGATTCTTCACTCTGCTGGTGCAAACTTTCTAGCTTATTTCACTGACTTTTGGGCCTCCCAGTGCAGATCTTTGTTACAGACGTGCATGAGACATTGTTGTGGGCTCTAGGCGTCCAGTTGGACTCATGGGCTCTAGGTCTTCAGCTGAACTCATGCAGGACATTGCCATGGGATCCAGGCCCTCAGCTGCAATGTTTGGGTCTCTGGTGTATGGACAAATCTTCCACACTCTTTTGTATTTCACTCTTTGAGTGAATATTATAAAATAACCCTATAAATTATGTGTCCTCTATTAAATCTTTTCCCTTGAAAACCCCGACTACAAGTGCTATTGATAGTTTCATTGTAGTTCATATAGGAATTTATTTCTGTAGTTCTTTTCTAGACTTTTACACCAAAATGAGCTGGTGTTGAAAAATTTGATATTTTACAAACAATAAATATTACACATGCAATACTTTATTTTTGTGACTTTTTCTGTTAAGCATACCTTAATATAAAACTCATAAAATTAAAATTAATAATTCATCAATAGAAATATCCTAAGGAATAAACGTGGGTGTAACACACACATGGTTACGCTTTTTGATGACAAACCACGTGTTAGGCTCCGAATTAAACTATGTTAAAACTTTGATTCGGCCAGTGATGTTGGCCAGTGGTTGTAGCCCTAACTATTCAGGACGCTAAGGCAGGAATACTAGAGCCTAAGCGTTTAACACCAGCCTAAGCAGCACAGACCCTGTCTGCCAACCCCTGACCCTAGCAAACGCTCCCCCATCCTATTGCAACCTGTTTGCAAGCCTCAACAAATCCAAAAGCAAGTTGCTTCTCCTAACAGATCATCCTCCTACCCCTAAGACTTCTTGTGCTTTTTGATGTAAGCCTCCTATCCCTAAAACTTCTTGTGCTTTTTATGTAAGCCTCTTATCTATAGCCAATGTAGATTTAATATAAGTAATGTATGCCCGTCTTGAGATGGTCATTATAAAGTGCTGTTTTTTTTTGTTTTTTGTTTTTAGCTCTGCCAGATATTTTTCCAGCTACCTAGCCTAGCTGCTGGAGGCTGAGGGAACTTGCCTCAGGACTTGTCCTTTCTTTCTGGCTAGCATCTATGATGGCTCAGTAAAATTCTTCAATTTCAGAGATTTCTTCCATCTCTAGAGTCTGGGTTTAACAATGTTCAGGAGGATTCCTCTTTAGTACACTGGGGAGTGGAAGAAGAAAAGGGTATGTTATTAAAAAAAAGGTCTTTGCTCACAGATTATATCTTGGCAGAAAAGAAGCTGGTTTTTTTGGAAAGACTACTTTTTGGCTTGAACCAGCTCAGTTTTTGAGACTGTATCAGTGACACTTGCCACACCTACATGGGTGAGTACATGAATCAGAATTGCATGAATAATATACTTCTGTGCTTTTGTCTGAGTGCGTGGTACTGAGGATTGAGTTACCCCACCCCTTTGTTAGGGCACGGTCTTGTCAAGTTTCTGAATTGTCCAGGCTCTATTTGTTATTTGAGCCTCCCAGTGCTGACATTACAGGCTTTGGCCACCATGCCCGAGGTGTAGCTCTGCAACGTCCTTTTGCAAAAGAAATTCACATCAATAAAATAAATCCATATAATATATGAGCAGAATCTGTCACCAGGTGAAGGGTTAATCTGAGACGTTTTCAGGCCTTCCTAAGAAGTTATCTGCGTAAGAAAAATTTTCCATCATGAGCTCCCACTCCTCATTCTCCTCTAACTTGGGTCGCCACAATCGGAGAAGCCCCCCACCCCCACTCCTTTCTGTAGCTCAGGATGCTGTAGTTTACCGCCCCTGGCCACTCCCCACCCCCAACAATCGTGTACACCGGAATATGCTTTTTTAAAGTCTGGAGATCTCATTTGTACGCAACTCCAATGTGGGGCTTAAAATATCACACAGCTGTTAATCTTGGTTTCTTATGGTAGCAGCGACACTTGGATACACATTTGCTTACAGTTTCCACCGCGGTAGAGAGACGTAAGCACAAAGAACACAAAAATAACCCCACAGCTGTAGGCGTCTTCCAAGCGTCGCGTACCCAACGAGGGGCGGTGCGATGGTGAGGCCCCTCCTACCCGCAGCGCAGCACCGCCCCCCGCGGAGTCGGCTCCCAATTGGCCGAGGCGTGGAGTCGGGCGAGCGCGCAAACGCCCGGATGTGCCTCCGCTTCCGGCGCGCTCCCCGCGAGCGGTAGGGGGCGCGCACAGCGGGTCTCGGTTGTTTAAGGGCCCGTGTGGCCCTGTGTGACTAGAAGATGGAGCAAGAAGGCTAGTCTGCGGGGGTACCCCTGACCCCCACCCCTCTCCTCGGCGGAGGTCCAGCCGCTCCCGCGACCAGGAGCCTCCTCCCTCGCCGCCTTGAGTGCGTCTGAGCGCCCCAGTGGCCTGGGCCCGCGAGGAGAATAATCGCCGAGGCCCAGGGCGTCGGGCTTCCGCGCGCCGGGGTGCGGGATTTGGGGCGTCCTGCGGGGACCCCTGGCCCCACTCCAGGCGCGGAAAAACCCTGTGCGGTGAGAAGCAGGTATGGCTCTGAAGCGTGGGTCAGATCTGCGTCTGAGCAGGGAACGGGCCCTCTAGATCGCCCTCGTGCCCATCCTCTTCCAGAACCCAGCCTTTGTGCTCTTCGTGGTTAGGGGCGCGTGGCTTTGTGAAGGTTTTGTGGGAGGGAAGCACAGCAGTCGCGGCCCGGGCGGGGGCGGGGCCTGGGGACCGCGCTTTCCTGCGGCGGGGGCGGGGGCGCGGATGGGCGTGGGGACTGGGGTCTTGCTGGGAGTCCGGGTTAAGGGCTACTTGGGCCAGGGGTGCCGGCTGCGACCCACAGGGGTCGGGATGATGACAGGTGCTCGGCTGGCTGCCAGTCTGAGCTCGGCGCCAAGCTGGGCTAGACTGGGCTGGTTCCGTGGCGGGTTGACTCAGCTTTTCCTCTTGGGCTGGTCAAGTTTAGACACGTTCCAAGTCTGCAGTTGGAGGAGCTAAGTCCTGACTTGTCTCCAGCTGAGTCTATTTAAACCATGTCTTTTCCTAGCTGTGTTCACTGGCGATTGGAGATAGACACCTGGAATCACCGGCGGACAGCAAGTTTTCTGTATTGATCCAGGTAAGGATTAGTTTTAGCTTATTAAAGGTATTACTTAAAGACATGATCTTTATATGTAATTTTGTTTTTTTCTACAAATGTTTTATTATTTCAAGTTTTTATCGTGTGTGTGTTTTCTTCCTACTTGTAGGCCAATGTGCAATACCAACATGTCTGTATCTACTGATGGTGCTGTAAGCACCTCACAGATTCCTGCTTCGGAACAAGAGACCCTGGTTGGTATTTTTGTCTCAAGTGTAATTTTAGAAAATAATATATTTTATGCGGTGATCATTCCATAAACCCGGATTATGATAAGACTTTGAAGTGAAAGTGTATGTATTTAACTTAAATTCTACTTTCTCAGGTTTAATTGCATGGAGTAAAAGTGAACTGTTAAGAATTAGTATTTCTTAGCCCTTCGCTACATGCACTTTAAGAGTTCCATTATATTGTTATGATGATATGTTGATGTTATGTTTATCGTGTGACCCAGTTTTTCCAGTTTGATCTTTCAGTCCTTTTTAAATGGTTTCTAAAAGTCGCAAAAATAGTTCATGTTGGCTGTGAAGGTTTTAGGCATTGCAGAAAGAGATATGCAAAGTAAAACCTGGGAATTCCTGTCTCTTCTCCTTCATGCCTCCTTTTAAGGTTTGCGTGTGTGTGTGTGTGTAAATACCTACATATACAGTATATTAGCACAAGAATTTAAATGTGTTGTTTTACCAAAACAGGATTAAGTTAGAGGTGTTCTACAACTTTCCAATAAATAAAATGTACAGAATTCTTTTTTTTTGTTGTTTTTTTTGTTTTTTTTGTGGCACCGGGGATTGAGCTCACAACCTCGCGCCTGCCTGACAGACGCGTAAGCCGCTGAGCCAAACTCCCGGCCGTGGTTTTTTGAGGCAGGGTCGCACTGTGTAGCTCAGGCCGGCCTTGCGCTCCCGTTGTAGCCGAAGCCGGCCTCGAACCCACAACGCTCCGCCTACCTCAGCCTCCCGAGTGCTGGGATTAAAGGCATGCGCCACCACGCCCGGCTCAGAATTCTTTTTAATGACTGCATAGTCTGCAGCACAACTATGCCATTTTTATTTTTTGATATTTATAAATAAATAAATATAATTTATACAAATAAATAAATACATTTATGCTGTTGGGGATCCAACCCCATGCCAGCAGATGTCTAACCACTGAGATACTTCTGTACCCTTACTAATAGGCTTTTACAATTGCCTTTTCTTCCTTTTTTTAAAAAGATAATTAGTAGTTTTTTTTTTTTTTTCTGGCACCAGGGATTGAACCCACAGCCTCATGCCTGCCAGACAGGTGCTTAAGCCACTGAGCCAAACTCCCGGCCCTAGTTTTTTTGAGGCAGCCTGCCTCAGTGTTCTGAATATCAAGGATTAGACCTTGCCACTACATTGCCAGCTTGCGTTCTGTTTTTGAGAAAAAAAGATGTAGAACTGTTTTGTTGATTTACACGTTTGATTGCCACCGTTGCCTACCAAATGTGTCAGGCTGAGCGTGATGGTAGACACAGGTAATTCCAGTAGGGGGCCAAAGTGGGAGATTGCTGTGAGTTTGAGGCCAGCCGGGGTTATAGAGTAAGAGCCTGTCTTAAAAAAAAAAAAAAAAAAGTTGTAGTGGTTTTCACTTCTGCCAACACTGAATATTATGTCTTTAAAAATTGACATATGTATATATTTGTGGGGTACAGTGTGATAATTTGACACATGTAATGATAAAATCAAGGTAATTAGCATTTCCCTATCCTTAAATACTTAAAATTCCTTTGTTGGGAACTTTTGAACTCTTCTTGTACTTTATAAAATATATAATAAATTGATGTGAATCAGTCTTTTATTATTATTATTATTATTATTATTATTGCCTTTTTGGAGTAAAAAGTGTCATGGTATTTAAATCTGTGTGTCCCAGGTCTGAGGCTGGCCATCTTTTCATTTTTGAAATCACTTGTTTATTCTGGGATTTGTTTGGTCTTGTGTGTCCATTCTTTGTATTTTTCTTTGTAACTTGAGTAGTTCTCTGCATTTCGAGTGTATTGAACTTTGATTGCTTGCAAATACTGCATTTAAATTGTTTTTTCCATTGTGAACATTTTTATGGAATCAAATTTGTTTGACTTTTGAATTTTCATATCTTTCTTTAGACTAGCTTTCCTATCTCAAGATTATGCAGATATGGCTTGTGTTTTCTAGTATTTTAAACTTTTGTATATAAATCTTCATCTGGAATTTATCTTTTTCTTCTGAACTATGTACAGTTTCAGGACTGGAACTGGAGGTATGCCTAGCACTCTACCAAGACCCCGGGTTTCTTCTCTAGCACTGGAAAATGAGTATTTTATAGTAGTTTTCTTACTCATGCTTTATAAGGCTTAACCAAAAACTGAGTTCCACTGCAAATTGAATTTATGTAATTTTATGGAGTGTATGTAAACATTTGGGGGGGTGCTTGCACACACACTAAAATTGAAATGATACACAAGTGATTCGCAGATTGGTGAAGAAAAATAGGAAAAAAGTAATTTTCAAATCTTTTCTGAGACAGTTCATTCTTTAATCTGAAAGTAAAGTTCATGTGTATGTTTTAAAAAGTATTTCAGAACACATAATGATTTAGTCCCATGTTTATAGTGCATTTTAAGTTTTTCAATTAAGTCATCTCTCGATTAGCTGGAAATAGACAATTTTCTTAAATCTGGTTATGAACATCCTCCTCTGGTTATGACAGCATCCTCCAAATGAGGATGCTGTCAGATTCAAAGAGTTGCAGACACAAACTAAAAGAATGAGTTTTGCAGATGTTGAACAGCAGCAGTCAGGGAGAAAGAGCATAAGCACATTACAACCCTTACTCTGCTAGTTATTTTCTTAATATCACTTGGCAAAACCTCTAGACCAGCATCAGGTACACAAATAGCCTTTGGACCAGACTCCTTAAATACAAGTCATATGCCTTTTTTTTTTTTTTTTCCTTTCCCCAATGCCTAGCCGTGACGCATAGTAGGCAATAAATGTTTGTTAAGTAGCTATTTGAATGGTAGACCAAATTGAAAAGAAATACTGAATTGTAGTTGAGGAACATGAGTTGTAGTGTCAGGTCTGCTCTTAATTATCCATGTCAGCTTTGGGTTAAGTTTTTTAGTAGCCAGGAACTAGTTTATAGAAGATCAGTAACAGAACTTACCTTACTCTTTTTTCCTTGGATTCTATAATTACACTTATAACAAGCTTATTTGATTTGTACAGTGGGGTAAGCTTCTTGGATCTCAGCCATTTATGATTGTAAGGCAATAAGCAAATGATAGAAATAGCCAGAGGAAAAATAAAATTCACCATCTTTGCTTGGTACTGCTTTTGATCACAACTAATACTACTTGATAATTCCGTTTTTGCATAATAATTAGATCAGCATTTTTTCCATACCTGAGGATATCTGTGTCATTCAGTTTGCATAGTCTGTTCCCTTTAGTAAAACCTTGTGACTCATTTTTACAGATCTAACGATGAGATGGCTAAACAGTGTTTGCTACCTTTATTGAACTTCTTTCTCCATGTATTTGTTGCAGGCCTTACAGTTATAGAATAATTTTGCAAATACAATAGCAGCTTTTTTTTCTTTATAGGTGAGACCAAAACCATTGCTTTTGAAGTTGTTAAAGTCTGTTGGTGCACAAAAAGACACTTATACTATGAAAGAGGTAAGTTGAACTAGAGATAACCAATGTCTTACTAGTTGTGTGTTACCACAGTTTTCAAGATCTTGGGAGAAATTAGCTATATAGAGGAATTTTGCAGTAAGCAACAACATTTTTGTGATCATTTGATCTGTATTTTGTTGCTGAAAATTCTAATTATGCTTGCCTGAGTTTTATTTCTCAACCAGGAATTCAGAGATAGAGGTAGGCCCAGTAGGGGTTCTTGGTCTTTTTATGCTATCAACCCATTTGGCAGACTGATAAAAAAAAAAATCTTCAGATTGGGAACTCCTCAGAATCATGTCTTTCAATCCACAAAGTAAAATAAATATGATTGCAAAAAAATATAGTTATTAAAATAGTAAGCAAGTTTGTGATATACTTTTTAAATTAACGTTAAATACTGAAATTTAGCAGCAGATATAATTTCTGTGTTGTGAGGCATAGAAGTATTTTGATGTGCTTGCCACAAGCGTAGTGTAATATGAAAATTTAAGATTTTTATTGGTGACAAAATCACAGGTACTGCTAATAGTGTTGTGATTTGTTGCCTACATTTGTAATTGAAGGAAAAACTAACTTTCAGTTTGAATTGAGTGAAAATAAAGAGAATTTTTTTTTAATCCAAATTAATGGACCCCCTGAATTCTATCCAAGGACTTCTTGGGCATCCCTGGATCCCAGGTTAAGAACTTCTGCAGTAGAGATACATGAGTACAATTTACTGTACTGAATTCTGGGATAGAGGTGAGCTGATTCATGAATGTGTTCTATTTAATGGATACAACATTTCAGTGTATTTTTCTCTACTTAAAAATGTGTTCATAGAAGAATGATTTCCAGTGAGAGATGGGGCCATTGTGGGCAGAATTTCAGTGTGAGGGAGATCTGCCTACTGTCCATCTCTCCTAGTTTATGCGAGTTAGATTACTTAAAATGCTATACTTCCTTTTTTTTTTTTTTTTTTTTTTTTTAAGAGCAGATTGAGAGAAAGAAAGCTTCTGTCTGAGAGAGACAGAAGGGGTCCTGAGTGGGTTGCCCTAAACTTCCTTTCTTAAAACAGTACAATGAGGTTGGAAGAGATTGCAGATCCTTTTCAGTTACATGTTTTGTGAAGTTTCTGAAGCAGTGCTTGGTAGAAGGAATGTAGCTTTTTTTTTTTGTATCAGGGATCGAACTCATGACCTTAGGCTTGCAAGGCAGGGGCTTACACACTGAGCTAAATTCCCGGCCCAAAGGAATGTAGCTCTGTTTCTTCCTTTTTCACTGCCTGTCAACCATTTCCAGTCTGTAGTCCTTTGAGATTATTTTCTTAAGATTGACTCCTGCTTAGCCAGTTAAGTTTCTAGCTAGTACTTGCAGGAAAGTACTAAGGTAATTGATGTTTTTAGGGCTGTTAACCTGGGATTGACTTTATAACATAATCTGTTAAGGAAACAGAAAAAGTTCAGATTTAATAGTAGATAGAAATTAAAAAACTGATCAAGGGCAGCAAAGAGTTGAATAAACTATACCTTAGTAACATACTAATGTGGTCCTCCCCTGCTGTCGGCAGCAGAGTGGTTCCAGGACCCCCATCCACAATGTTCAAGTCCCTCATAAAATGGACTGGTTTTTCTATACAGTTTAGGTACATTCTTTCATATACTTCAGTCATTTCTAGATTGTAAACCAACTATAAATATCAACAAATTTGTTTAGGGAATAACGACCAGAAAAAAGTTACTGTATGTTTAGGACAGATAGAATTTTTATTTTGAAGTATTTTTAGTCTGCCTGTGATCCCTTTCTAATGCATAACAACTGTATGAAATTTTATGAAATATCAGAAGAATGAGTCTAGTGATTGTGTTGTAAACTCTAAAATGCCATACATGTTTGGTGATTCATGGGTTGGTGTTGGGATAACTTAAAACTGATTTGCTTACTTTCTCTTTTTGGAGTACACACAATATATAAGTAGATCAGGGTCTTTATTTTGATTATATACTGTAGTACAAGTTATATTAATATTTTT
>RJWM01013205.1:0-54269 GCA_004363535.1 Dasyprocta punctata | reverse complement strand
GATGACAGAAAATCATGTATGCCCAGTGATACGCATTTTCACTGTATTTCATCTTATCTAAGATACACAACAGCCACACACAATGTACACATACACAGAGTTTCAACATAAAACTTCTATGTAGTTTAGGAATACATTATGGAAAGTAACATATCTATGGATATCTTCCCTTCTATCATTTGAATTAAATTAATTCTTCTTCTTCTTCTTCTTCTTCTTCTTCTTCTTCTTCTTCTTCTTCTTCTTCTTCTTCTTCTTCTTCTTCTTCTTCTTCTTCTTCTTCTTCTCCTCCTCCTCCTCCTTCTTCTCTTCCTTCTTCTTTTTCTTCTTCTTCCTTCTTCCTTCTTCTTCTTCTTCCTTCTTCTTCTTCTTCTTCTTCTTCTTCCTCCTCCTCCTCCTCCTCCTCCTCCTCCTCCTCCTCCTTCTTCTTCTTCTTCTTCTTCTCTTCTTCTTCTTCTTCATCTTCTCCTTCTCCTTCTTCTCCTTCTCCTTCTTCTCCTCCTCCTCCTCTCCCTCCTCCTCTCCCTCCTCCTCCTCCTCCTCCTCCCTCTTTAACTATTATGCATTCTCAGTGTGGTTTATTAGACTTCCAGAATAGCCTTCATTTCCCTGTTTGTGTGGTTTGATGTCAGAGACAGGGGGCTTGGCTGCTTTTGGAAAGTAATGTCTTAGGGGTAACACTTTGTGAAGCCAGGGCCATATCCCTAGGTACCATGCTTAGATGTGAATGAAGTGAGCGAGAGATTGGCAGGGGAATACAGTCTCAGGCTCCCAGGAGAGAGGCCATCCTTCTATCCTCAGCTCCTTACTCTAACCCTATTGTCCTCACATACAATTCTGCCCTAGAGAATGGGCGGAAGCTCTGTCATAGTTTTGATCACAGGAGTTATCTATATACCCTTGAATCACAGCATGGTTAATTTTTTTTTCAAAATACAAAGAAAAAGGCAAGAGAGAATCACCATCCTTAATCAAAAAGAACCTGAGTGCAGTCATGGAATGAATGGGGCAGCCACAGAGATAAAAGGAGACGCTTTGTTCTCCTGGGGTATTAGCTCCTGTGTCCTTACCCATGAGTCCTTCCCGGAGATGGTCACTTTGTGGCCCCATTTTGTTCTGCATCAAATGCAGATAATAGGAGATTTCGTATGATATATCTGTTGTGCAGTGTATGTGAGCATGCCTTATGCATTCAATTATTTCATGCAGATGACTTCCCCAAGGTTGTACCGTTCTTTTCAGTTATTTACCCATGCGCCGAGTTCTTCCATTAAACCTTTAAAGAAGAGAGAGTTGCATGTGTCACCCTAAGTGGTACTGTAAGCTAACCTAAAGTATACCACCCTTCCTAACTGGGTGTGGATCAATGAACCGTAATATGAATTCTGTTATAGAAAATGGGTTTAACCGGAAAATATAAATATAGAGATAGCACTGTATATCACAGAAAAGATTATCTCCCATTGGAGTGTGCTTTTCTGAAGAGAGTAGCTCTTTCTACATGAATCTTCTGATTCATGTCTGCAAGGGTGGTTCTTCAACTCTGTCGCATACAGAATCCTCTGGCGGGCTCTGAGTCACACACAGCCTGACCCCTCTCCCAGGGCTTGTTAGTCAGGAGGTGTGTGAAGGGCTCATTTTTAACAATTTTCCCAGGTTCCCAAGCTCTGCGGATGTGGTTGGTCTGAAAACCATGTATGAAGAATCATTAATCAAGAGAGATGTTTTTATCTCTGTGCGTACATATCAGTATTTGCTGGTGCCGAACAACTAAAGTCAATCAAATAAAATCATTCTTTTTTTTTCTTGCAACTCTATTTCTTAATTAATGCCTTTGTTTGCATTTCCTAAAACATGAAAGGAAATAAATGAAAGAGGATGGTCGAGGGGAGGTTGAGAAGATCAGACAAGAAAGTACCGGCGTGCGGCAAGTCACACCCAATACCACCACGCGTGTCAGAGCGGAATATATGTTTTGACATCAAATAACCCCAGAGGCTCAAGATGTGGGGAAATCTCTTAAGTTGTGAACTTTGGCTCTGGAGCAGAAATAGAGGAATGTCTGTTTGGATGACTGTGGTTTCTCAGCACATAGATTAGAAATAATGAAGTCACCAAGTGCTGTCCCTTTCAAGGTGATTTATCTGTCTTGGTGGAGGGGAAGAAAACTCCCAGTTGCCTTTGAGGGATTTAACGTTCCTTATTAAAGATAGTTTTAAAATTCATGCTTGTATTAGCTGAACTGAGGTGAGTTTACTCAGATCTGCTTTGTGTGTGAGAGAGCCTTCCTCTGTAGATGCTATGGTTCATGAGAGTGATGGTTTTGGAAAAACGATGACCCCACTGTGGAAAGAGATACATGTTTCCTAAGATGCTAGCATTTGGGGGAAAATTAGCAAAGGAGGTACACATGTGAGAATAATTGCTAGGGAATCATTTTCATTTAAACTGCTTCGTGACCTAATCTGTCCGTGTGTTTTGTCTGGCGGTTTCCATTTCCTAGTAACTACTGCTTATTTAACCTTTATAATCATACCTGATTGAACAGCTTTCACTGGACTGGTACACTCAGAACTTTCCTTTGTAAAGAGTCTTTAAGAGAGCAGGTCTGTAGCTCTCTTGCAGACAAGCTTTCCTGTGATTTCATCTTTGTATGTGTTAAAGACAAGCTGCTGTGGCCTTAGCTTTCTGAGCACCATTTTGTTAATTATGGATTGCACTAATAGTCATGCATAGTGGGCTGGCATGTCTGTATGCAAGATGGTTTACTTCAAAAGAGCCCCCAGGATGTTTCTGTAAGTTTAATAGATCCAATCGCAGCATATCAATAAAAAACTATGATAACTAAATTTGATCTATTAGAAAAGTAGTTCTGTTTCCTTTTCCTGAATGATCTGGTAAAAAGAAATGTGTTTTCATACGTAGTTCTGTGTGTTAAAATTTTCCATTACGATCTCTCTCTCTGTCTCTCTCTGTCTCTGTCTCTCTTTGTCTCTCTCTGGCTCTCTGTCTCTCTTTGTCTCTCTCTGTCTCCCTCTCTTCTCCTTCTTTCCCTATCTCTCTTCCCATCTTGCTACAATAATTAGTCCTGGATTCAATATAACCTTAAGTTCTTTTGCTATTTGCACCCAACAACTTGTAAATGTCTGGAAGATAAAGTCTCCATCTTTCCAAATCGCTGGCATTGCAGGAAAACCACTGCCCGCCTTCTCTGTTCTTTAACACCCTTCCCCCCACCCCACCGGCTAACCCTTCATTCTGGCCTAGAGGTGGAGTTGAGTGATAGAACACTTGATTAATATGTGTGAGACCCTGGGTTCAAGCCTTCGCAAAGCAAAGAAAAACAAAGTACTCTTCAGACATTGTGTTTTCACTTCAAATATTTTGGCCATCATTTTTTTTTTTCTTGTCTGGATGTTTAGCTCTTGCTCCTGTTTTATAGCTGAAAATCGAATCACTGCCTGAAAATATTCTGATATATTTAACAATATACTTACACTATCACCCACGCTCGGCTATTGCATCTAGCAATGGAAATACCAAAATGCATTCAAATGAAAAGCTATGCAAAAGAAATTTGAAAAGTAGATTAGTGTGCTCCAGGTACTTAATGTTTTTAATATATGGTTGCTCCATTTTAAATCATTCACTGGAGAAATAGACAGTGTTCACTTGAACACACATTGGTTTTTAGATCCCACGGATGATAATCATAGAAAATTCATGTGAGTTGAGTGAAAAATAACTATGACTACATCGTGGAAACTGGAAATCTCGTTACAATTTTCTGAAAAAAAGAAACAGTTGCAGACAAGTGATATGCTTGTGAATATGTAAGAAAACTACCGTAGGGTTGGTTAATTACCATTTACAAGAGGCAACTTGGTACCTCAGATATTTCTATCCAAATTTACATCATTGACTTATTAAGTATCATCATCCTTAGAGACCATAGAAAAAAATATCATAAAACAAATGCTGTTGGCTTAGGAAACAGATGTGAGCCCGAGGACCCCCGAATGCATGAGTTGCAGTTGGGACAGCAGGCGAGGTCTCCACCCCATCTCTTGGTCAGGGAGAACCTGGTGCTGCAGACCTCTGCCTCCTGGTAGAATTTCCTCCAATATACTGGTGTCTGATTGCAACCAAATCACTGAAGAAGGATAGTTCAGCTCTTAACATTGAAATAAACAGATCACCTGATCAAATGGGCCAATAACCTCAACAGACATGAAGAGGCATAAGTGACCAATACATGAAAATTTGTTCAATGTCTTTAGCCATTAGGAAAATGCAAATCCAAACTATGCTAGTTGCTGTATCATATACTGTTACTGTCCAATAACAGCTCAGGCTGATACAGGGGAACAAAACTCCCAACCTACTGTATGTCTGGTATGAGTTTGTGTTCTCTAAAATCAAAGAATGAATTTTAGGAACAATGGGCTTTAAGAGCAGAATATATTTATTGAAAGAAAGAAAGCTTCTGTCTGAGAGAGACAGAAAGGGTCTCGATTGGGTTGAAAAAGATCCTGCCTTTTCTAGGTCTTTTATAAAGCAAAACCACAAAGTGAGATAGGTCTAAGGTAGGGAAAACGTGGGAACTTGCAAGGCAGGTGGGCATGAAGTAGGACAGAATTATGGTCAACCAATAAGATTATAAGTGTAAGCCAGGCGTGGTGGCGCACGCCTTTAATCCCAGCACTCAGGAGGCTGAGGTAGGCGGAGCGTTGTGAGTTCGAGGCCCGCTTGGGCTACAACACGGCGCAAGGCCGACCTGAGCTACATAGTGCGACCCTGCCTCAAAAAAACAGGGCCGGGAGTTTGGCTCAGTGGCTTAAGCACCTGCCCTGGCAGGCGCAAGGCTGTGAGTTCAATCCCCGGTGCCGCAAAAAAAAAAAAAAAAAAAAGATTATAAGTGTAATTGCTCAGGTAAAATTGATTAAATCGGGATCAAATAGGGAAGCGAGTCATGTAGCAAGTGGGTATGCTTAAAGAGCAGTGATTCTTCCTGTAGAGGGTTGGGATGGTGACTCCTGGCTTCTTCACGGTGCTAGAGAACTATTTAGAATATCAATCCTTAGGATGTGGGTGTATTTGCTTGATCTTTTGTCTTGAGGTCTGGCCTACAACAGGAGGTGCCTGTCTCCTCCAAGGCTGCAAAGTATCTGGCCTTCTGCACTGGCTCCTTCAAGGGTCTAGCCTTGTCTGACTGCCTATAGTATTCCTACCTAACTCAGCTGCCTATAACAAGACTCCCGGCTTTAGACTTGCAAAGTCAATCAAACAGTATGTGCATTAAGTTGTTTTTCTGCCTCAGTTGCTGTCAATTCAGTCTGTGTTGTCTTGTTTTTGAAATCCAATATTGTTCTCACCATTTCGTTTTGCTCCATCTGCTTTGTTTTATACAGTGTTTTGCTTTGATTAGCTTTATTCTGTTCTGTTGTTTGATTTTATTATGTCTGATGGTATGAGCAGCAACTTCAAAGATAACAAGAGGCATTATGGTAGCAATAGTTGATTTCCTATTATCCCGTATCACTCTTGTTTTGATTGACTTTGTTATGTTTTATTTTGTTTGGTTTTATTCTCATTAAAATAAAAAAAATTTTAAAACTACACTGAGATTCCATTTTACACCAGTAAAAATGGGTCTCACCAAGAATATAAAAAACAACAAATGTTGCCAAGAATGTAGAAAAAGGTGCTCTTCTACAGTGTTGGTGGAAATTCAAGTTAGTACAGCTACTGTATAAAGCAGAATGGAGGTTCAGAAAACTAAAATAGGGTTACTGTGGGATTCAGCTACACCATCCCTTGGTGTATTCCCAAAAGAATGAAAGCTAGCAGACCCTAGTGACCCCTACATGCTCATGTTTATTGGAGTGCAATTCATCTAGGTGCTCATAACCAATGAATAGATAAAGAAAATGTGTCACACACATACTATGCAGAATTTTTCAGCCTTAAAGAAGAATGAAACTGTGGCATTTGTGGGAAAATCGATGGAACTGGGAATAATCTTGTTAAATGAACTAAGCAAGATTCACTAAGTCAAGTGCTGTATGTTTTCCCTGATACGTAGAATCTAAAACGGATGACACAAAAGTGCCAGGGAGAATATTATTAAACAGAAAGAAGGGGCCTGAGCGCCTCCAACCAGAAGACAACTAAGTCCGCCTTCCGGGGGCCTGTGTGACCAGCGTGGACCCCAGGAAGAGAAACATGCGCTCTGCCACACTCCCCCGTAAAGCAACCTCCTCGTTCGGCGGTCTGGCTAAATTGATAGCAACTAAGATACATAAAACAGCTAAATGCTAGTATTGCTTTGTTCATTTTGCAGGCCTGGGGCTGGCAGCCTGAGCATCCCTTTGGAAGATGACAGTACGCAATGTAGCAAAAATGGGGGATTCTCTTCTGTCTTGTCTTCGAGGCCCAATATTCTTCTCATTGTTTCGCTTTATTCTGATTAATTTTTTGGCCTTATTTTATACTCTGTTTTTATTGGTTTTATTTTTTTGTTTTGTTTTGTTTTTTGTGGTTTTTTTTTTTTTGGCTTGATTTCACTATACCTGTTGCAATGGTCAACTATTCTGAAAATAACAAGATATACTATAGTAGCTATTGTTTTCATAATATCTTTTTTTGAATTTCTGTACCAGTTCCACTGCCTTGTTTTGACTGACTTCGTTCTGTTATGTTTTGTTGGATTTTACTATCTTTAAAATTTTAAAAATAAAAAATAAACAGAGAGAAGGGGGAAAATGGGGTAGGAATAATGGAATAAGGGGGTAAGGATAGGTAATGGGGGATGGACATGATCCAAATATATGCGTGTGTGAAACACAACATTTCATCAGGCACAGTGGTGCATGCCTTTCATTCCAACACTTGGGAGCCTGAGGCAGGAGGATTGTTGTGAGTTTGAGACCAGCCTGGGCTACAAAGTGAGTTCAAGGTCAGCACGAACTGCATAGTGAGACCCTGTCTCAAAAAGTAGGACCAGGGATTTAACTCAGTGGCCTAAGCACCTCCCTGGCAGGCACAAGGTTGTGAGTTAGATCCCCAGTACCAAAAAAAAAGAAAAAAAGAAAAAGAAAAAAAAGAAAAGAAAGAAAGAAAGAAAGAAAGACAGCATTTCATAAAATCAATAGATCAAAATTTATAGTTGCTTCCACACCATATGGTAGTGAAGTTGCAAAGACAGACAGTTTGCTCATCCTTCTCACTGGAAGAGGCCAGCCATAGCCAGTCAATTGCTTAAATCTATTAATAAAAGGATAAAGAGTCTAGAATACTAAATTTAGTTCAGGGGCATCATTAATCTAAATATTCTATCATCTAGATGTGTATCATTTGTTATGGTTTACATCTCAACGTTCTCCCTAAAGCCTCATGAACTCATACATGGGGCTTTTGGGAGGTGACTGGAAAGTTGGGATGCGATACTGGGTCATAGGTGTGTGATAATGGATTAATCCATTGATGGGTTTATAGCTGATATGATGCTGGGGGGTGAAACCTGGTAAGAGGAAGTGGGCCACTGTGGATGAGTTCTAGATATACACATATCCGTCCTCCTACCTTGAGCACTTGGCACTTCCTGCCTACCCTGCTATAGACTGTTTCTCCTCTGCTATGGCCCTCTGTCATGCTGCCCTGACATAGAGTCAGCTGGCTATGCACTGAAACCTCTGTAAACTGTGTGATAAAACAAACCTTCCTTCTTTTAACTTGTGAGTTTCAGGTATTTTGGGCCAGCAATGAGAAAGTAGCAAAGATATCATGGATCAGTGAAAATGCTAATATATTTGATCAAAAGAGATATTGACTGGATACAAACTTTTTTCTCCCCCAAACGCATCCAGAATAAAAGAAAGAACCAAGCAGGGAAAGTAATATTTAAGTGGATAGCCCATGAAGGGACATAACTGAATGTTTATGGTTGCCCTTATGTTATCTTCTAGGCTATGCCATAGCAGTTCTGTTCTATGTTGTATTTTCATCAGATTCTGGATAAAATGTCACCCCCTCTCTAATCACCCATATTGAATGTTTCAAATGCAGATTTGTGAGCCTGGCCACAAACATTAAGAGATCAAAGTATGGTACTTGAAACCTAATCATCAAGAGGAGGGCCCAAGTTTTAAAGGAGTCTGGCTACTGGGGGGTGCCGAGGTCATGAGCGTGGAGCCTCACAGATAGGATCAGTTTCCTAGTGAAAGAGAATGCACACATCTCACCACCCTTTCCTAGTGGAAGAGAATGCACAAATCTCTGCACTGTGAGAACACAGTGAGTAGGTGCCATCTATGAACTGGGAAGCAGCCCTCATCAGTCACAGGATCTGCCATGCCTGACCTTAGACTTCCAACTTGAATAGACTTCCAAAATGGCCAAACCTGGCCAGAGAGGAAGACAGGCTGCATTTGACACCTGACACAAGCGAACAAGAAGGCTCTAACTGGAGGCTAGAGTGAGGGCTAGACCAGGTCAGAGGCTTGCTTCTCTTCATTAGTCTTCTGCACTTCACGATACCGGTCTAAAATGTTAGACTTATATCACTCGTTTCCTCTTGGGACGTTCAGAGCATCAAGACAAAATACACGACCTACTTAACAGTGAAGTGTCGTGTGTGTGTGTGTGTGTGTATGTGTGTATATGGGTGTGTGTGTGTGTGTGTGTGTATGTGTATGTGTATGTGTGTGTGTGTGTGTGTATGTGTGTGTGTGTATGTGTGTGTGTGTATGTGGGTGTGTATGTGGGTGTGTGTATGTGGGTGTGTATGTGGGTGTGTGTGGGTGTGTGGGTGTGTGATAGTTGGGGGTGAACCCAAGGCTCTCATTCTAAGCTACACTCATAGACACTGTTTTTTAAAACAAAATTTTTTTTAGGCAGGATCTCATTCAGTTGCCAAATTGCCCAGGCTGGGCTTGCACTTGAGATTCTTCCTGTTTCAGCTTTCCCGAAGGCAGGGAGCATGGGTTTATGTGCCACTGAAATAAATGTGTTTTGTGATTTCAGGCAACATGAATTGGCCTCAGTTCATGACTATGAAAAAAAATTATTCAACTTCCTGTCTTGTTTATCAGTAATAAGACTGCACCACATAAAGGTATTTTTACTCTGTCCTTTTTAAAGTGTAATTTTGATCATCAATCTAGATACACCACCAGTGTACTATGTACTTAATGGTGACTTCTACTAACATAAAAACTGTAACAATAGGATTCATATTGTTCCCCTTTTAAAAAATATTATACAAATAATTAAATTTTAATATACCTCAGTGCATGTGAGATTGAGGTTTGCTAATGTAGGATAAGGTTTAGAAAAAAATGTATAATCATTTGAAGAACATACCACTCAAGATGCAAAAAAAAAAGTTGTTCCAAAAAAAGATAAATTATAAATAATAGTCACTTACCAAAATCACTTCACCCCTAAAAATTTTCAATATTACTTTGTTTTCTGATTTGAAAATAAAACTTGAATATAAATTAAGGTAAGCCAAAGTACTTCACATTTTTCTAAAGTAAGATAAAAGGGTCAAGAATAGTTAAAAACTAATGAGAATCTTTTCTCAATCAAGCAAAGGAAATGTAAAGATTTTCATGATCATGTCAGCACTGAAAGTAATAAAATATGATACTGGTGTTCCAAGGACCAAGACTAATCTCTTAACAATGCATCCTTTATCAAGCTATGGGCTTCTTATGGAAACAGAACATACAGATATCCAGCTGCCAACTTAGTAGCTGACTCTGGGGTTCAAAAGAATAATCCTCTTTATAAAAAATACAGTACATTATTCTTTAAAGCAATTAGTTCATCTATGTTAAAAATTAAAAAAAAAAAAGAATCTCCTAGAAAGGTGCTCCAGAGAAGTGTATATTTAGACAAGTCTGCGCATTCTCAATTGTAGTAAATTCTTCCCTAAGTCATTCACAGATGAGTTGTTCTTTTAAAATCTTAAGAACATTATGAAGGTAAATGACGCAGCTATCATTGGCATGTTTATTTTCTGGCTATTTCTTTGAAGTTATGAAAATAATTTCAAAGGCATGTTGAGGAATGCTAGATGCTGGAGATTTGGGCCTTTTGAAAGCATAATAATCGAGCTCAGATCTTCACATTTCTGAGTTTGTATGATCGCCTGCATGCTGGACCACGTGATTATAATTGGGTCTTGAGACAGGAGTTAATCTTTTTTGCTTAAAGCACTGGCTCTGAACCAGACGTAATTTATTGAGAGTTCCACCCCAGCCCAGCAGACTTTTGGCAATGTATGGAGACAGTTTTGGTTTGGAAAGAGAATGATTCTACTGGCTTCACATTAATAGAGACCAGTGATATTGCAAAGCAGTCCACAATGCAATGCACTGAGCAGTCCCCACAGTAAAGTCCCCAAATGGCAGTAGTGCAGAGGAGGCTGGGACTCCCTGAGCTAGTGGGAGACTGGTTTGCCACCTTGTGAAGCTTGGAATTTTTGTTGGCAGAGCCCTGCTCCAGCTGGGATTTAATGTTTTTGGATTCCAGGAAAAAGACCTGTGTGAGTCCCGACCTACCTGCTATTCAGCTTTAACCATAGCAAGAAACGCCTGGCCCGCGAGCTTCCCTGTAAACTTCTGTCTGATGTCGCGCCAGCTCTGTCCCATAAATCTGTGAGGACGCCCACCTGAGTGCGGCCGCTTTCTGCAGGGAAATGCTGGTCCAGATGGCACGCTACGCAGGCTACAGCTGTGTTTTCACTCAGTTCTTTTCTTTGCAAGCACTGGCCATTTGTAAAGTCATTGCAAACAGTGGCAAACACTGAGGTGCATACACGTGCAATTGCATCTAGTGTTACAACGTGTTTTTTATAAACAGAGATATTCTTGGTGGCATAAGGAGCTTTTCTGGCAGACCAGATTGTTGGAGTTCTTTTTTTTTTTTTTTATTTTTTTCCAAATGGATAGTTAGCAGTCCTTTCCATTGTGTCCTGGGTATCAGGGATCTAGGGAAGCAAATGGGATTTTTAAAAAAATCTTTCTGTAAAGTCTATGCTTTGCTCCATTTGTACTAGCACAGTTATTTATTACATGCTATAAATTAGCACCATTTATGGAGACTCACTGGTAACTAACTCACCTGTGGCTTTGGGATGTGAAACCCAGCTCTGTTGACAGCAGATTGTGTGTTTTCTGATGACTGGCATGGTAGATGGAGCTCTAACCCCTGGTGAACATGTCTATACCCTTCCCTCTCTTGAGTTGTGTGGGACCTGTGAATATGCTGCAGTGACACTGCATTCTTTGATGATGGTTATGACAAAGGTAATGGGAGCATTCATTCCATGGTTCCATTTCATCCTGTAAAACTCTTACTGTGGTTTTTGAACTTTCATGTGTCCCCCAAAGGTCCAAGTGTTGAAAGTTTGATTCCCCCATGGTAGTACTCTCAAGTGGTGGCAGAAGCTTTAAGAGGTGAGGCCTAGGGGGAGGTCTTTAGGTCATTGGGAGTGTATCTTTAAAACAAGCCATGCGATTGGTCTCTTTCTCTCTCGTTCACTTTCTGCCATGATGTGAGTGTTTTTGTTCCATTATTCATTATTACTTTGTTCCATTATTAATCTGTAGCCAACCAGCCACAAATTAGAAACTTTCAAACTGAAAGCCAAAATAAACCTATCCTCTTTCTAATTTGATTATGTCAGGAATTTGTTACAGTGGGGGAAAACTGGCTAACACAACTGTATTGTAGGTGTCTGATGTAAGAAACTTCTACTGACTTTGAAGAAGCAAATCTCCACATTACAAGAAGACCACGTGGCTAAGGCCTAAGGACAGTCTCTAGGAACTAAGATTGGTCCCTGGGCAACCGCCGGAAAGCGAAGCGGGAGCTCATTCCTACAACCAAGACAAGACCGTAGATTCTGCCACAACATAAGTGAGCCTAGAAGAGGACTCTAAACTCCAGAAAGGAATGAAATGCAGCTGACATTTGGGAGGATGTGATCAGAGCCATCTGTGAGTTTCAGTAATTCAGTCTCTAAAGCGATTCTTGCACACGAGATTACTGCGTTAGATGAGATGGAGCAAAAAGACCTTGGGATACATTGAGCTCTCAACAGAATCCTCACTCCCTTCTTGATGCCTTACACTTTTCTGTTTCTCAGGAAGGGGACAGGAAGAGGTTATTAACAATAAACTACAAAAATTCTGTTCCAAATTTCTCAGTGGCAAGGTAATGCATTATGATGTAATAAAATTCCTCTTTGATACTAACATGTGTTATTTCCATGTACTTTTAGTCGTGCAAGTATTTAATTTACTAATTGACTGTAACGCTGGATTACCTCTACACTGGGATTTGAAGACAGCAGTATTCTGGGAAGTAGCGTGTTCCATGGAATAGAACATGAGAGGGAAAAATGAGATAAATAAGCAGCCAATGGCCACACACCATATTGGTATGGAATGATATAAATGTGGACTTGCTGAAAGCTTCCTGAGTGCTCTGAGATTTGATGGAGGAGTAAATTGGACAAACAGAAAGGGTGGAGAGATAGAGTAAAAAGTAAAGGCTTCAGGCTGAAGGAATATTCAGTTCTATGCACTGGACAGGGGACAGAGTGGTGTTTTTTTCATTTTTCCCAACTATAAATAAAGCAATGGATAGATGTGAGACTTTATGAAAGAGGTAGGGATAGCTTAGATGATTGAGGCCAGAATCCAGTCAGAGTATCTTGCATATTGTGTTATAGAGCATGCACTGTATCCTAAAGAGGTTGAAAGATGTTGAGGTTTGAAAATATTTTCAAGGGATGGACAGGCTCCAGTGCAAATGTGCTTGCTTTAGTTGCATTTGAACCAGGGGTTGCTCAAAATAAATGTTTGGAAGCCAAGATACGTTTTGCGAAGCTGTTTAACTCATCCATGAGACAGAAGAAGCCACAGACAAGGTAGACAGTGGAGAGAGAGGTAAGAGGCTGTATGTTAAGGAAACAGAATTTAAGGGTTTTGGTGCTGTGTTGGAAATGGGGCTGAGAGAACTGCTTATGAGGGTCCTGGCTTCATAAGTTGAGTGTTTCTTGGTGCCAGGTATTAAGGTGACAAATGTCAGAGAGAAGCAGTGAGTTTAGGGACTGAAGATAAGTTTCAGTGTGGCAATGGGTGAATTTATAGTCCTGTGTTTTGGTGTAGCCAACTGGAATTATCATATAGATCCAAGATTGTGGTATGTTGAAGAA
This sequence comes from Dasyprocta punctata, assembly GCA_004363535.1. Taxonomy (NCBI): domain Eukaryota; kingdom Metazoa; phylum Chordata; class Mammalia; order Rodentia; family Dasyproctidae; genus Dasyprocta; species Dasyprocta punctata. The sequence goes on along the minus strand of RJWM01013205.1, from coordinate 41,038 downwards.
AGGCCTGAGTTTGGAATATAAGTGTGCAAATGTTCAGTTATGGATTATAATAGTCATATGAAGTAAGGGCATAGAAATTGTGCAAAAAAGGAAGCTTAAGCAGGGGTGATACTGTTATAGGCAACTGAGTCAGACAGAAATATTATAAGCAGTCAGACAGGGCTAGGTCCTCAAAGGAGCAAGTGCAGAAGTTCAGATACCTTGTGCCCTCTGAGGAGACAGACACAGCTCCTGCTGCTGGCCAGATCTCAAGACAAAAGACAGAGCAAATACACCCATATCCTAAGGATTGATATTCTAAATAGTTCTCTGTCACCCTGAGGAAGTCAGGAGTCAGCATCCCACCCACTTTGGGAAGAGTCACTGCTGTTAAGCATCCCCGCTTACTACGTGACTTGCCTCCCCATTTGTCCTTGATTTAATCAATTTTACCTGAAAAATTAATCTTACTGGTTAACTCCCACCTTATGCCCACCTTGCAGGTTCCCTTTTTCCCCACCTTGGACCCATCTAACCTCATGGTTTTACTCTATAAAAGTCCCTAAAAACGGCAGAGTCTTTGGCATCCCGCTCAGGACCCCTTCTGCCCCTCAGACAGAAGCTTTCTTTCTCTCAATAAATATATTCTGCTTTTACCCTCCGTTGTTCCTAAAATTCATGCTTCGAATTTAGAGAACAGGAACTCGCACCGGACATATAGTAGGTTGAGAGTTTCATTCCCCCATATGATTTGGAGGTCTGAGATCATTTTTCCTATATCAGTATTACTCCCGGGGGACAGCTGGTAATGTTTGGAGACATCTTGAGTCCTACAATCAGAGGAACAGATGCTATTAGCATGTAGTCCCTACACACCCAGGACTCTGTGAAACATTCCACAAGGACAAGAGAATCGCCCAGCCCGAAAGGTCTGCAGGGAACTCTTAATTGTTTGATGTTGCTTCAGCCTTCTTGTTGAATATGGCGACAACTTCCTTATTGCAGAAGCAAGACTCAATCCCCCTAGCTAGAGTTTCTATTTTCCACCCCTTCTTGCTTCCTCTGTGTGCTGGATGCAGATTTCTGCCCTATGCATCCTTTTTTGGGGTAACCCTTCCCTGTGGGGATACTAGATGCATCCTACCTGATCCCGCTGGCCCTCACACCTTGCGTAGACTGCGCCCATATACAAGCAATGGGGATGGACTCTCTGTCGCACTGTGGCCCCTCTAACTCGTGCCTGTTTGCTTTAAAGCCATGGATTAAAATACTCTGGGCCCAGCAAAGGTGTTGGCCTGTGGGTCCCACCCTGTGCTCCCCGACTTCATGAGCTTATACCCACTCTTTCCCATGCACGGACAGGAGCAGATACATAATATTAAATTGCATCCAGCCACCCAGTGGACAGTCAGTAAACACTGTCTCCCAGCGAATTTGCATGTTTGTTACAGTTGCATTAATGATGACAAATCTACACCGTGAACTCTTTCATCCTGAACATATTTTTTCTATCCCAGCACAGGACCCTGTATGGTTGGCACATTAGGATGACATATTGACAGTGACATCAGAGTCTGGTAGTTGAATCCAGATGCAATATATAAAGTGTTAATACATACTCATGGGTGGAGGGAGATTTTTTAAAACTCTATTTATTATCATGTGTGTAACCAGGTTGTCCATCACCAGATGTGGCTGGCAACAATCACACACACACACACACACACACACACACACACAAAATTAGGCTTCCTACTGGAACGATCATGGCTATTTATTTAATTTATATAGGAGCCCTCAATTATATTCCAGGTCTTTTTCAGCACTGGGGGAGCTCAGCAGATGTTGGGCTCACTGTCTGCAGGGAGAATTCTTTGAGCAGGCAATGCATTCTGCACAAAGAAGTGATGAAATCATCCCACGGTCCAGGTTCACAGATGCTCATTCATAACCACCCCTCGGGGGTGGGGTGGACGTAAGGAGAACTCCACACAGAGCGAGGGTGCTGGCCACAGCCCTTACCACCGTGTTCTGTAGATGCTGACCTGGAGCAGAAACTGCTTTTCCCAGGAAAGCCAAGCTATTCAGTGCCATGTTGCCATGATTTCAACTTGGGGTGATGCTTTCTAATGTTTTATATATATATGTTGTTTGAGACAAGATCTTACTATGCAGTCAAGGCTGATCTTGAGCTCACTTTGTAGCTCAGGCTGGTCTCAAACTCCCAACAATCCTCCTGCCTCAGCCTCCCAAGTGCTGGGATTACAGGTATGAGCCACCATGCTTGGCTATATTTTTTTTTAAGAGAAAAAAGACACATATAAGAAAGACAAAAAACAAAAGAGACAAACAAACGACAACAGCAAATCATCCACAACAGTAACATTATAGGTTTACAAAACAAGATGATAGGAACTTGACAATGGTTGCAATATTGCATATGGTTACCTTCAACACAGTTGTTTACATTAACAGATATAGACATGTAAAATTGATCTAATCATGTGAGTATTAACCGATCTTTCTCAATAACTAATACATTCAGCAGTATAGTCATTTTAGTTACCTTACATATACATATATACAGATTTATATCTTTTTCCTTTTCCCTTCCCTCTTTCCCACTTTTTCCTTCCCGATTACTTTTGCTCCTTGAGCTGTTTTTACCCTTACACAGTATTTAGCGTAGATTTTGGATCATATATACTTTTTCAGTTTCTTACATTAGGGAGACAGTATGGTATTTACACATGTGGGTTTGATTTATCTCACTTATGAGTATGGTCTCAAGTCGTGTCCATTTACTTATAAAAGTCTCAATGCAATCTTTCTTGATAACTGAGTAGTACTCCATTGTATAAAACTACCACATCTTTTTTATCCATTCTTTGATTGATGGGCACTTGGGTTGTTTCCAAGATCTGACTATTACAAATTGGGTTGATATAAACATGGGTACACAAATATCACTGTGGTATGATGTTTTCAATTCTTCTGGGAAAATGCCCAGAAGCGGGATAGCTGGGTCAAATGGAATCTCTAATGCTAGCTTCTTGAAGAATCTCCACACTGATTTCCACAGTGGTTGCACCAGTCTACACTCCCACCAACAGTGGAGGAGAGTTCCTTTTTCCCCATGACCCCTGCTTGGCTATAATCTTAATTAAACCTTTTTTTTTTTTTTTTTTTTTTTTTTGGTCTGAGGCCAAATGCTAAACATTCAGAAACATAACCAAGAACTTATGGTGGACACCAACTGCTAGCCTCTCTTTGTATCTAACACAGAGATTTGCCCTAATGCAGTCACTCTCCATAAACCTCATTTCTGTTATTCTCAATGCAAGGAAAATCAAGAGTCATCAAAGACCTTCACAGAGGTCACAATGCCCTTACTATGTATACGTATTTTTTCACAGTAAAGATAAATCAGTAGGTGAAAAAGATTATACTACACTAAACTTATGAAAAATACACAAGGGGAAAATTAAGCAATTATATGTTAAAGCTTTAGGACATAGATTCTTATTGCTTTTAAAACACATTCCATGGTATTATTTCCTGATATGCCCAGGAAAAAAAGGTACTTAATAGCTAAACCACAAACACGTAGATAGCATATGATGCAGAGATGGTTGGTTAAGTTTTCCTCCCTTGCTTCAGTTTGCTTGTAGTTTCTATCATGATTAGAGCAAAGTGTTACAAAAAATAATTAGTTCGTACATAAAAGCATCATTCAAAAACACTTAAATACTATCTAATATCCATCACACTCACCCACCCCTTTGCATCTCTGTGAGATGAGAACCAGGTCACTAATCGCAGTATCAGTCATACTTAGAAACTACAGCTAAATTTCTGTAGAGAATGAGATGCGAATTCAACCTTCCATCCAGAAAGATACTTTACTTTTCTTTTGTTACTAGGAATTGAACCCAGGCCTCTCACAGTGAGATACATCTTAGCCATGTTTTAAAATTTGAGACAGGGTCTTACTAAGTCACTAAGTTTTCTAGGCTGGGTTTGATCATGCTATCCTCCTGCCTCAGCCTCCCAGAGTCCTGGACTTATGGGTGTGTGCCATTATGCCTGGTTCAAAGATGCCCTTGGGAAACCAGAAATCCCATGCTTGTTTCATACCATTGGTTGGATCACTGAGTGATCATTGAACTTTTCAGAATCTAAGTGCCTTGTTTACAGGTCCAGACATGGCAGCCAACTGCCCTTACAATGGCCTGTGGACTTTGTCTCTGTCTATTCCACTCGAAGGACTGCCCGATGTGTTGGTGTTGTAGCGTCCACTGCATTTCAGAATGGAACAATTCACCCACTCACATGCCCTTAGGCAGTGTCCAGAGCTCCAGCAGTGGCACCAATAACTGTCAGTTCAGGCACATGCCAAAGGGGGTCAGGATGGACGATGCCAACAGACACTGTTCTTAATCATAAACGTCTTCACCAAAAGGAGGAAAAATAATGAACACTGGAAAGCGTGTGGAGAAAAGTGAACTCTCCTGTACTTTTGGTGCTGGGGCTATAGGTCAGTGATTCCAGCATGTATGAGACCCTGGGTTCCATTACCACTATCACAGGAAGGAAGGAAGGAAGGAAGGAAGGAAGGAAGGAAGGAAGGAAGGAAGGGGAAAGGAAGGAAGGAAGGAAGGAAAGAAGGAAGGAAGGGGAAGGAAGGGAAAAGAAGGAAGGAAGGAAAGAAGGAAGGAACAAAGGAAGGGAAGGAAGGAAGGAAAGAAGGAAGGAAGGAGAAACGAAGGAAAGAAGGAAGAGAAGAAGAAAGGGAGGAAAGATGGAAGAGAGGGAGGGAGGAAGATCAAAAGTTAAATTAATATACAGTTGGTGATAATACGCAAAAACGGAAAAGTAGAAGCAGAATTGACCTAAGACCCAGCAATTCCACAGCTGTGTATGTATCCAAAGAAGCTGAAATCAGTGTGTTAAAGAGATGTCTTCATCCCCATATTTATAGCAGTACTGTTCACAAGAGCCACGAACCACAATTGGTTGGATGCACTGGTAAAGGAAAATGTGTGCACACATGGTGGAATTCTAGCCACACATAGGAAGAATGAGACTCCGTTACTTACAGCAACATGGGTAGAACTGGAGACCGTTCTGTTAAGTGGGGTGAATCAGGCACAAAAAGATAAGTACACATTGTGCCCACTGAAAAGCCCATCTCAAAGGCAGAGAGAATAGAATAGTGGTTAGAGCACTCAGCAAGAGTACAGGGAGGGAAGGGGAAGAGGTTGGTTAATGGGCAGCTAGATGGTCAGTGAGGTGGTTAGGGACAGTAATCCCTAGGATTCGACAGCACAGTGGAATAACTATGACTGACATCAACCAATTAAGTATAGCAATATAGCTACCAGAGAGAGACTTGAAATATGTCTGAGGAGATGCCAGTGGTAGTTACCCTCATCTGATCATCATGCATTGTATGTATGCATTGAAATGCCACGTTGTACCCCCATAAATCTGTAAACTACTCTGTGCCAATTAAACATAAAAATACAGCTTGATATCTTAGGTTAGTTTGTTCCAAAACAAGAAAAGTGATCTTGTATTTTAAATTCCTCTCAGGCAATTTGTAAATGAGTCCTTCTACTTCCTGAGAAGCAAAACAGTTAATTAACTAATTATAAATTGCAATACCTACCAAAACAAAAGGATGAAAGCATTACAAGACTTCAAAACAAGATAGCAGGAAATCAACAATGGCTACCATAATATCTCTCGCTTTCTTCAAAATAGCTGTCCATACCTTCACACATAACAAAATCGCATTGATTTCCTATCGTCTTGTTTTGAAGTCCTATAATGCTTTCATTCTTCTGTTTTTATTGGTTTTATTCTGTTTTGTTTTATTTGATTTTATTATGTGTGAAGGTATGGACTGCTATTTTGTAGAAAACAAGAGACATTACGGTAGCCATTGTTGATTTCCTATTATCTTATTTTGAAGTCCTATATCACTTGCATTGTTCTGATTTGCTTTATTGTGTTTTGTTTTGTTTGGTTTTATTCTCCTTAAAATAAAATTAAAACAAAAAATATCCAAAAAACAATTGCAATACCTATCTAGTTTCTACTTGCTATGGTAGAGAAGCAGCGAATGCAAGAGGAAAGGAGTAAGGATTCTGGTACCTTTTTGACTGGTGTTAACAAGGAAAGAATCAAAAGATATTTTCCACTGAATCATTTGGGTGTGTTTAATTCTTACATCAATTTCATAGAGAGGGGTTCAGTTGTTAGTCCCATTTTGCAAGGGAGAAAAGAGAATCATTGAGAGAGGTCATTTGTTTGTTTTGGAAGTTTGAGTCTTTCCATAAAAGAGATTAAACACACACACACACACATCATCATCATCATCATCATCAACATCATCATCCATAATTTATGTAATCTAAACCACTAAGATATGATACTCTGTCTTTTCCATTTGACAGGGAATTCTGGGGGTGATGCTATTTACGTGGAAACAAAAGATGGAAATAAAGGTATATACAGAGACATGACCATGGGCACTGACACAGTGTAGTTATGAAAGCATTCACATTTAATGTTTAGGTTTGAAGGAGAAATGTCTACAGAGTTCACCAGATTTAATCCTCATAGTGTTTTAGCTCTCAACCAACTCTGCGATGAGTTGAAAGAAGGACAGACATCACGGATCCAGCAACAGCCCACACGATGCAACACAATTGTATCCACATCATGTTTCCCCAGCTTGCAAAAATGAGAATGACAACTGGTCCCCTTCCTAGGAGGTTGCTGTAAGAGTCAAAGATGCAAAACAAGATTAATCAAACAGTTAATGTTACATAAAAATTGCCCCCAAAGCATTAGCTGTTGCTATTATTATAGATGTAGAAAGCACAAGCAGAGATTTGTGGCCCACATGCAAGTCTAATTTCAGTTTCCTCCAGGAGACAGCTTTGTTGATGTGAGTTTGGATCTGATCATGTGGGTTCTTTTCTTGATTTTTCTGGACCTCCAATTCCACAAAGTAGGATGTATTCTTCTAAGTCTCTGTTTCCCTATTTATAGACCCTGATATGATGGAACTTCTCAATACAATCCTTACGCCCTTTAGAGTTAGGAAAAGCATCAAATAGTTTAAAATCAGGTAAAAAGTGTAGAGAAGCTGGGCACTGTGGCACATGCCTGTGATTTCAACACTCTGGGAGGCTGAGGGAGGAAGACTGTAAATGTGACCTCAGCCTGGGAAACTTAGCAATTTAATGAGAATGTATCTCAAAATTAAAAAATGAAAAAGGCTGGGAATATAGCTCAATGTGAAGGCCCTCTGTTTAAACCCTACCACCACAAAAGAAAAAAAATGTATGGAGAGAAGAAAAGGATTCTGGAGTACTGTGATTTCTCGTTTTAAATAAAACTTTCTCATTCTGTAGGAGCAAATGTGTATCACCTAACACTGAGGTCCTAAGTAAAGGAAATTAGATATCCGTGGAACTCCCTCAGGAGTAGGCCTAAAAGACCTAATTTTTTTATTCCTTCTCCTTCATTGCTATAGGAATATATGCTGCTGGGTTGATTTTGGTGTTTTGCCTTGTTTATATTTTACTTGCACTTTTTCTTTATTCGATAGCTACTGATCTGACATCAAGATGTCTAGAAAAGGGTTTTGAAGGGAAAAGGATTTGAGAAAAGAACAGTGTTGTTCCAATACCATATTTTCTAAGCAGTTATCGAATATAAACCAAACTCCAAACTGGATACATAATGTGATAGATTTTTGGCAAACTTGGTCCCTCATCCCTAGGAAATCAGATACGAGCTTTCAGACATTAAGTAGCTTATAATGGAAAACATTTATTAGGTTCAGTAAAAGAAAGAAAAATAACCTTCAGATTTAAGATCCTGAAAGCTCTCTACAATTTCAAGTCAAAGGAATTTGGCTTTGGCACAGTGCACCCTAGACCTGGCTGAAACAAAACACACTTCAAAGGAAGCGTGAAGATTTGGTGCCACCTGAAACTTGTTTGTTTTCTTTTGCCACAAGCCTTCAAATCATGTCTTTTTTTTTTTAAATCCGGAAATGTTATATATTTAAATCAGAAGAGAAAAGCAAAATCTAGATGCTCATGAGAAGCAACAGGAGTCTGTCTGCGTATCTGTGCAGAGGGTTTGTGAAGTATAATTATAAGCCTAGCTATCCAGTCCTTCTGCAGCTCTATCACTCTGTCACCGAGCTATGTCTGTCTTCCTGATGCCCCCATAAACAATGTCGCCTGGTATGTGTAGGCTGAAAGTTCCTTCTCTTTGCATACCATGGTTTGGTCTCCATCACCAAAACAAGGGGCAACGTCTTCTTCTCGTGTTACTGCATTAGACAGAGGCTTATTTTCAGGTAAGGGTGCAGGAGAAGGATTTTAGGTCAAAGATCACAGTGTCACATTCACACTTTAGCTTTCAGAAACTGGTGATGGCACACAGACAAAGCAAAGCAAAGAGAAACCCTTTTCTGTCCACATGCTATTCTAGTTGGGCCATCCTATCTTTGGGGAGACTCAGCACGCAAAGTTTCGATATTTTAAAAAAATGCAATCCCCTCTCGCTTCTGCTTTACCATTAGAGAATACTGCCTCTTAAAAGTGACATTTCACTTTCTCCTTTCCATGTACGAATCTTGGGAAGACACGGCAAAACTGGATTTCACCAAGAAATAGGGAGAAGTAAAACCCTTAGCTTCTGCCTATTACTATTCCCTAAATAAAGTATAATTGCCTAGTTTGAAACTATCTTTCAGAGTAATAGTTTGTTCCCAAGAACTTATGTAGATACTAAGATGCAATACGTATATGTACCAATTCCCCAAGATAAATATAACTAGTATGTATCACGAACAACACTAATTGTTTTTTTTCTTCAATAGACATGTAGATTTATTTTAAATCATCTTGGTGCATAATACAGATTGGTTTTAAAGTTTTTAATGAACTGAAATAGAAATTTCTAAATACAGCAGTGTTTGCAAGGTAAAATAACGTATCTGACAGGACTATATCAGCATGAACAAATCTCAAAATGGTATAAAACTCTAAACAAAGAACTTACATAAATAGCAGAAAGCCCTGATCCACACCTGTGTAAAGAACCTTATTTCTGCAAGCATTGGAAGATTTTGAAATTAATGGATAACAACAAGATGAAAAGTAACATTTTTACTTAAACAGCTACTTTGCAGGAATGAATACGTCCATTGTCATCCTGACTTCAAACACTTCTGTACTTTTGAAGTCAGGCTACTCTTTAGCACCACTGATGGTGCAGCCACTGGGAAAGTTTATGTGATCTTCCACACACAACTGCGGGAACTGAAATCCGGTTTTTGCCAGACGTGGTTTCCTGGGAAACACGCCCTCACCCACGACTTGCAGGGAGGACCGTGAACACCTGCGTCTCTCTCCCTTGGGTTCCAGCGTCCCCTCTCCCTGCTGGGTTTCTCTTAGCTCTTTGGAAAGCACACACTTGTGCTTTTTTTTTTTTTTTTTTTAATTTTCTCATTTGATGCTCTTCATTAATGAGACCTGTGTTTTTCACTTTTACTTTGGGAAATTACACTTTAGCAGCTTGCTCATCATAAAACTTACATTAAAGAAAATCTCATTTAAGATAGTAAAAGGTTATATACATGGTAGGAGATCACAAGGGAAAATTAAACACAGAAATAAGTCTCTGTATTAAAAAGATACTAAATTTTAAGTACCTGCTTTATTTGCTTATTAGGTGAATAATTGAAATTCTCTCCTGCTCAATTTTATTACCCTTTAGGATAAGAGAAACTTTCAACCTCTGCATGATGCCAGATTTTCAGCACTAATAACTTCTTTCCCAGCAGGTAAAAGCTTTTCAATTTTATTCAGGTGTTTATCTTTTCACATCAAAAAATAGCTTATATCCATCAGTAAAATACATATACGACTAATTTAACTAATAAGTAATGACATCATTTTTACATAAAAGTCTCACTGCAGATTTTAAAGCCTACCTGCTGAAAACAATAGCCACCAAGCCAGTAACATGAAGATAAATTATGAAGCTTTTTAAACCTCATTATCCTATATTGTTGATTTTTGGCCATCAAGCCAAAGTTTATGACATCATTATTCTTAACATCTGTTGAATTTCAGGCAGGGAAATTACACTCAAAAGCACTGCAAAGGTGGGTTCAACAGTTCCGTTTGGTAGTTCTTTCCCATCTGGCATGCTGGAGAGAGACTTTTAAAATCTTTTTTAGTATCATTTGTTTCCTTTCCTGGCCAATGCACATGCACGTTTTAAATATAGACTTTACTCTCTCTCTTTCCCTCTCTCTTTCTCTCTCTCCCTCTCTCTCTCTCCCTCTCTCTCTCCCTCTCTCTCTTTCTCTCTCTCTGTTCTACATCGCTGGGTGTACTTCTATGATGTTTCACTTCTTTGATTTCTGGCTCCTTCACAGACACATGGAAGACTAATTTGTGTCTCTGTTGACCACGAGGAAAAACAAAGTATCATTATATCGACTTCAGCCATAGCAAATCATGTAGAGGCAGCACAGGCTGTTTTCACAGCTTTCTTTTGAGGGGATCGCGATGGCTTCAAAACCGACTTAAATGTGTTCATGTCATTTGAATCAGAGACACACTGATATTCGCACCTTTTTGTCTAGGAGAGACTGTGCACAGCAATTGCATCGGTCAGCTCTGCAGAGTATCTGAGGCAGGCACCAGGGTCAGGCTCCCCTGTGACAGAATTACACCAGCTGCTTTCTCCATTTTCATTTTTCCAGGAATAAGCAAGTTCTTCTTTGCCATAGCAAATTTTGTTCATCTTTTACTGTTAAAATAAATGTTCGCGTGTATATTTCAGTCTATAATATAATATGGGACACACAGAGATTGTGAAAACAGTAGCAGAAGGAGGTAAATTAACATAACCATGTAACAGAATTACATATTTCTGTTCATTTGCTTGTCTCTATGCCAAAGGCAACTTAAATCCATTTAGTTAACATGAGTCATAAATACAGAACAAATTAATTACCTGAAGACCTTGTTAAATCTAGACCTATTTTTCCTGCTTATATGCTATGTGGTATTGTCTGGCTAATTATTAATTCTAATTTTGGAGACATTGATTTCTGTCCAATGTGTCTTTTTTCTCTTTTTTTATTTATTTTAAGACGCAAAACAGAAAAAAAAGGATATAAATAATATAGAATATGCCACAGTGATATGTGTGCTCCTATGTTTACAACAGCACAATTTGTAATACCTAAGTCTTGGAAACAACTGTAATGCCCATCAACTGCAGAATGGATAAAAAAGACGTATTTTTGTACAATGGGATATTACTCAGCTATAAAAAAGGAAAATCTTGAGGTTTTTATAGGTAAATGGAGGCAACTTGAGACTATACTCATCAGTGAAATAAATCAGACTCACATTTGTAAATATCATATTGCCTCCCTACTGTAAAAAGTAAATAATAATAATAATAATAATAAACTGCAAGAGTAATAACATTCAAAATATACAACAGATATTGTAATAATGAAAGGGAAAGAAAGAGCTCAAAAGGAAAGAACAACTGGAATGGGGAAAGGAAAAATGTCCAGTGTTTTTTATGAGCTCAATTTCTTATGTCAATATTGTTTTAGATCTTAATTTTGTCAAAAAATTTGAAAGAAGCTTTAAAGTCTGTAGGTTCTTAGTTTGTAGCAAGTTTTAGAAGATAGATGGATGATAGATATATAGATAGACAGGTAGAGAATATATAATAGACACGTATGGACAATATAGGATTGATAGCATCATAGATACATAGATACAAACACTAGTACTACTGCAATAGTTCTCTCAAGTCATCATAGGGTGTGTGTGTGTGTGTGTTTCAATATAACAAGCTTTCAAACATCTGAAGTCAGTTCTTCCTCTGTGTCTAGTGAAATTGTAAGTTCAAGAGTGGAGCAAAAATAATTGGGTTAAAAAATATTCTGCTTTATCTATGTCTTACTCTTAAAGGAAGATATGGTCCTCTTCAAGGGAAAAATAAATATTTGCAAGACTTTCAGTCTCTGCTTCTTTAATGTGTTTTTCTATCTCAAGGAGAAGCAAAGAAAATTTTAAAAAAACAAACAAAAGTAGTAATTTTTTTTTGAGACATGAAACTACTATGTAGTTCAGGTTGGCCTTGAATTCACTTTCATAACCCAGGCTGACCTCGGATTCTTGGTGATCCTACTGCCTCAGCATACCCATTGCTGAGATTATAAGCATGTACCACCATACTCTGCCAGCCAAAAGCAGTTTTTAAAGAAAGATATAAAGATAAAACAGAGAAAACCAATTTCTTTTAACTCTGCACAATTAACCTGCGTTGAAACATTTTCTGCCAAAGGCAAGTGCTTCCGAACATAATGTGTTCTTACACAATCCAAAGAGAAATCAGAATACGTAATGTGTTCTTCCTTAGGATAAATACTTCCAACAAGTTATTTGGGCCTCTTTCATCAATGTATTTTGGTTTTTCTTGCCCCTGAGCTTTTGCAGAAGGGGGGCTCCATAAACCGGCCTTGAATTGAAAGAGCTCATACTACATGGTCCATCTCAATTCATTTTTTTCAAGACAAACAGTTGGGCATTTTCATGGAGATAATAAAATGTGCAACATTATTCATAATTCTCCATTAAGATAGTTGGAGATGACAATGTTTGATAGTGTATATCTACATCTGTTTCTGAAACAAAGATTTGCTTGTAAGCTTTATTATTGTAATCCCAATTACTGAGTACGGTAATCCAAGTATTTTAGTCCCTTTTCCAGTCTTTCTTAAAGGGGTGTCTCTCAAATTCTCTCCCACACTCTGTGTCCTAAAGGTCAGCAAATTCTTTCAGCAGTTTAACATACAGTTCAAGATTTGCAGGCCGCATGGTCTCCGTCACACCCATTCAGTCCGCAGCTATAGCAGGAAAACAGCAGAGAAACAAATGGACAGGACTGCATTCCAATAAAACTTTATTTATAAAATCAAGATTGTGCTGGTCATACAAACAAATAAACATGGCTGCTTTCCAGTAAAGTTTTATTTCCATAAAGCAGGATGATGCTGGTCATAGATGGTACTTGGCCAATTCTCGTTATACTATCATAAAAGTAATTTATGCCCATTAACAATTCACTGTCCTCCAGGTTAGGGTTGATTTTTGTGTTTACATTCCCAAGGCTAGTCCCTGAAAAGGATTTAGCCATCTTTACCTTATCATTTTTTCTAAGCATCAGTAATTAGATATCATGTACTATTCTCTTTTCTATAATTTTGCTAGATACTTTCAGACATTTAATTTTCCCTCTTAACCATGAAAATTACTCACTGTTATAAAAATTAATACAAAAAATGGGATTTTATTGAAATTGCATTAAATTTGTGTATTCATTTTGGGAAAAAAAATAGAAAGAAATTCTTTCCAGCAGATAGTCGAGTTTGAGCATATCAACACTAATAATAGTCTAGAAATCCAGGTATGGTGGTGCACGCCTTTAATCCCAGCACTCCAGAGGCTGAGGTAGGTGGAGCATTGCGAGTTCAAGGCCAACTGGGGCTACAACGTGAGCAAGGCCGGCCTAAACTACATTGTGCGACTCTGTCTTGAAAAAAATAGGGCCAGGAGTTTGGCTCAGTGGTTTAAGCACCTGCCAGGCAGGTGCAAGGTTGTGAGTTCAAGCCCCAATACCACAAAAAAAAAAAAAGTCTAGAATTATTAGAGCTAATATTGTACACTCAGGAAACATGCTACTAAATTAGCTATAGAAAAACAAAACCTAACATGACCTAATTGTATAAAACAGACTCACCAGTAACAAGATTTTCACTCTGGCAAAACAGACAGGGAAACCTCCAAGATGTAATAATAGCATTTATATAAAATCAAAAAACCAACACAGATGATTTGTCACTTTGTTGCAATTAAATTATTGTAACACATTTTTATTGATTTCTTGCAAGTATTTTTATTTTAAAGAGAATAAAACCCAACAAAACAAAACAAGGTAAAACCAATCCAAACAAAGTAGTGAAGCTGTTACAGAACTTCGAAGCAGGGTCATAGGAAATCAACAATGGCTACCATAATATATCCTGTTATCTTCACAATACTTGTCCATTCCATCAGACATAGTAAAATCAAATAAAACCAAACAGAATCAAACCAATCAAAATGAACATGGAGTAAAACAAAGCAGTAAATAGAAACAAAAACAAAGCAATGAGAATACTGGATTTCAAAAATGAAGGGAATACCCCATATTTGCCACATTGCATACTGTTATCCTCCTAATAGATGCTCAGACTACTTGGTTTAAGCCTGGAAAGTCCGTCAAACAATACAAGCATTTAGTTGCTTTTGTACCTCAGTTGCTATCAACCCAGCCTGTCCTCTGAACCAGCAAGTTGCTTACAGTGGAGTGCGGAGTAGCGGGAGTTCTTGATTCTCAGCCCACACACTGGTCGGCTCACGGGGAGGGCAATCTGGCTTCTCTCTTCCTGGGGCCCACACGGTTTGCACAGCTTACTGGAAGGGCAAACTGACTTTTTTATGTTCTCCTCCCAGACCCAGCATGGCTTCTGCTGACTCACGGGAGGGGTGAACTGGCTTCTCTCTTCCTGGGCTCCACATGGTTTGCACAGCTTACTGGAAGGGCAGACTGGCTTCTTGGTGGGGTCTTCCCAGAACCAGCATGGCTTCTTGACAGGTGTTGTTTTACAAAAAAGAGATAAAAGCATGCACACTCAAAGGCACCAGCATGGCACCACACAGGGAGAAGACAAGGTTTACAAGCCACAGAAAGAAGTGTCAGGAAGAACCAGCCACATCTGCAACTTCCAGCCTCCAGTACCGGGAAAAATAATTGTCTGGTGTGAAGACCCCAAGCCTATGCTGTTTTCTTATGGGAGCCAGAACAAAAGAATAAGATCTCTAGAGTCGCATCAAAGGACCCATGGCAGAATGTGTACATAAACCTCTTCGTGCTGCTTTAAAAGTGGATAGCCCAATTGTCAGCATGAGACCTTTCTTAGCCTTATCATTTGTGCAAATTTTTAAAATAATAAACACACGTATCACTTCACTTTCTTCGCTTGAAGTTTCCATGAGATGGACTGAAGGATGATGTCCTAGGGAAACTCTTCCGTGAATATTTTTCTGCACAAGACATATGTCCGTCTACCTCACAGGTGTAGCGTGGAATAAAAATAAATCCATGCACTCAGACATTTTATTACAGCAACTTCTAACTTGGTGTTACAGTCATTGCAGTAGGTTGTCCTGGCCAGCACGTGCTTTGTCTCTATGTGTGATCTGTGGAATTATATGTAATCAACAAATCACCATGATAGTTGTGGTATCTTGTAATGAGCTCTTCACTCTATGCTTCAAACCACTCTTTTGGCACAAAACATCATCTGTCAGTACTTGTGACCATACTAAACTGACATTTCCTGTCACCTCTGATGAAGTGTTGGAAGGCACATATGTTGCCAGATTTGACATGAGTGTCAAAAAGTTATTGTGAAGAGAAGCAGTATACAATTTCAGTTGCCACAAGGATTCCCCAGCCCACAATCAGGTATTTCTCTCTTTCCAGAAGAACCGGTCTTGGGAAATGAAAGGCTAATCAAGCAGGAGAAATAACTCCTTTAATTTGGTCTCATTCTTAAAAAGGAGCTCCCCAGAGAACCCAGAATTCTTAAGAACCCACCTCTGTGGCACAAAACGTGAATCTGAACCAGAAAAAGATACGGACATTCCCATAGTTGTGTGGTGCTTTCTAGTTTTCTGCCTTTCCCATTCTCTTTGTGACAAGACCAGAAAGGCTGGAGAAGAATGAGGATGCCAAAGTACACATTCTGCTTGGCATGCCAAAGGAAGAATAATGAGAATCACTGTGACTCGGGAGTTGTGGTGAGAACCGAGGCGGGATTTTATTGATAAAAATTAGCTTTGTCTCCACTGCTTCAGGCCAGCTCGGAGATTGACTGCATTTTAGAACTCCCACTTTTCCTGATTAAAATGGAAAGATGTGAAGTAGGGTGAGAGACTTAAAACCAAAATGCTGATGAACAGAAGAAAGAGGCCAGCAAAAAAATCATGAACATTTTTAAATTAGAATAAATATTAGTTATATTTCTTCCTCTTTTTGTCATCCTAATATGCTGCATTACTTGTGAAAGAAATAAAAAACAAATATGAGAACACCGTTTAGCAAGTAATTTAGCATTCTTTTAAACTCATGAAACTTGAGTTATTGTAAAGGATTTTTTTAAAGGAAGGGCAGTATTTTGCTAGCTCTCTAAACAGAGGCCTATTATACATAGCATAAAATGTTAGTTACCATACAAATAACAAGTTCTGTTAGTCATATTCCCATGATTATGACAGATGCCTGAGATAATAAGTTTATAAAGAGAAAAGGTTTGTGGTGGCTTTAAATTTTATCAGGTTTGTGGGGCTGTGGTGAGGCAGTACATCACTGCTCATGGAGTGGCTGGGATATAAAGGAGGGAAAGCAGAAGAGGCCAGCCTTTCACAACCTCAGTAAGGCCATGCCTCCAACGACCTCCCCTCCTGCCTTTAAGGCACGCCCCCAATAACCTCCCCTCCTCTCTTTAAACCACACTGCTCAAAACCTCACCGACTCCCAATGGCACCATGCTGGGTACCAAGCATTGAACACATGGACCTTTTGGAAATGCTGAAGAGCCAGTCTATAACAGAAATACAGAGAACAGTAGTTTGTTGTCTATTTGTAAAGATGGACAGATATCACCACCACCTATATCCTAAATACACTCCTGCATTAATACCCAGAGGAATTCTGCATCTTTTTTGCTGTTGCGTGCCATATCTCTCCCTGTTCCTGTCCAGAGCCCTATGCAAATACACACTTATTTAGTGCCTCCTGGATTTGCCTCTTCTAGACATGGTCCACATGTGGTATACACTGGGCCTGGCTTCTAGAGAAAAGTGAGTCTGTGTCTAAAACAGAAAACAGACAATACAGCCTAAGAAGGTCATATTAGAAAACTACAGGCAAAGTAGATATTCCACCATCAACTTCAAGAAGCCACTTCCTTTTAGAACCTAATGAGGTGAATATTCAGTGTGGCGTTAGTCATTTGCATTCCCTGTGATTGTGCCCTAGAATCTCATTATTTCCTTAATGACAAGAAGAATACATAGCAGTCAGTCCAAGAGTAAGCTGGTTTGCTCTTAATATAAGACCAAGAGAATAACTGTGAGTCCTACCTAGTTTCTTATGTACGTTGGCTATATATAGAGACAATCATAGACTACGTCAGCCTGAGGGAAACAGTAAAATAATTGCTGATATTTACTGAAGTTTTACTAGCTGTATGACCTCCTATGGAATCACATAAATGATTCACAAATAGAGGAATAAAACAAAATAGTCAAGAAACAGATCCACACAAATAAAGGGTCTTTGATATACAAGCAAAGGCAATTCAAAGAAGAAAGCTATCCCCCTTCAACCTCAGGGGATTCATTCCAAAACCCCCAGAGGATGCCTGAAACTGTGGTTAGCACCAAACTTTGTATATACTATGTTTTTCCCTTTATGTAAAAACCTACCATAAACTTTGATCCTTTTATTTAAAAGAATCATTTATAACTTCTCCTTGTCATCCAAATCGTTAACATCAGTCTTCTTACACTTTGGGGTTATTGGTACATAAAATAAGGGTTACTTGAACATGAGCACTGTAATACTCTGACAGGTGATTGGCTGAGAGGTCTATTAAGTGAGTAGCAGGAGGGTAGAGTATACCACAGGGATACACTGGACAAAGGGATGATTCACACCCTCGGCAGATGGAGTGGGATGATGTGAGATTTCACTACACTATTCAGAAAGACATAGAATTTCAAACATTAGAATTATTTCTCATTTAATATTTTTGGACTGTGCTTGACTTTGGGAAACATGAAGAGTCAAACCTCAGACAAGGGGGGAAGCTGCTACATAGTTGTTTCTTACTGAAGCAGTAAGACAACTTGGCATAAAACGACCTCAACCCAGACCTTCAAAAAGTGAATCCTTTCAAAAGTCATCTTAAAATGAAACATGCACACCTGAATGTAAATTAAAAACCTAGAAAGACTTTGAAGAGATAATACAGGAGAAAACAGAACTAAGGAGCTGTGGGTTTGACAATGAAGTTTTAGATTTGACATCAAAAGAACAATATTTGAAAGGGAAACTTGACAAGTTAGACTTTGCTAAAACTAAAAGCTCCAGTTGTGCGAGAGAGGCTATTAAGAGAATAAAAATATGAGACACTGACTGGATGAAAATACTTGCTATCTGTTAAAGGAGTTGTATCAAAACACGCAGAGAACTCTTAGATCTTAGCAACGAGAACACCAATAACCCAATTTAAACTTGGCAAAACCGAGAGTAAGTGAACAGGCACTTTTCCAAAGGAGTTATGCAGATGGCAAGCAAGTAGGAAGGAAGATATCATAGGTCACATGTGATTATGGAGTTGAAAATTAAAATGACAACAGTTTGTCTTTCTCACCTATTAGAATGGCTAAAAATATAAATCCTGACAGTGCAAGTCATTGAAGGGGAAGTGGAGAAACAGAAAGTGTTATTCAGCATTCATGCGAATATGAAATGGTAGACCTTGACATCTCTAACAAAGCTAAATAGATAGGTACTATGCAGCCCAACAATTGCAATTTTAAGCATTTACCCAACAGACCTGAAAATTTACATGCACACATAATCCTGTGCTGAAATGTTTATAGCATCTTTGCTTGTCGTTGCTTCAAACTGGAAGACACTGAGCTGTCCTTAAATAGGTGAATGTGAAGAAATTGTGTTACATATGCACAATGCGATATTAGAAAGTGATGGGAACATAGTGAACACTAAATAAGCCACAAACCAGCATAGAGGAGTCTTTTATGCATATTGTTAAGCATAGAAGCCACCCTTAAAAGGAAGCATTCTATAGTTACGTAGCATTCTGCAAAAGGCCAAACCACAGAGATGGTGATACAACAGTGCTTATCATAGGGCAGAGTCAGTAGTGGGAGGAGAGGGGGTTGAATAAGCAAAGTGTGGTGAAACCATTCTGTAGGATATTGTGTTTGTGAATCCACGATACTGTGTTCAACAAAACTCACAGAGGCTTACAACCAATAAGTGAAACTTGATGTGTGCGGTATTTTTAAAAATCAGATAAGAGCTGGGCGTGGTGGCGCGTGCCTTTAATCTCAGCACTTCGGAGGCTGAGGTAGGAGAAGCGTTGTGAGTTCGAGGCCAGCTTGGGCTACAGTGCGAGGGCAAGGCTAGCCTGAGCTACATGCTGTGACCCTGCCTCAAAAAACCAGGACTGGGAGTTTGGCTCAGTGGCTTAAGCGCCTGTCTGGCAGGTGCAAAGTTATGAGTTTGAGCCCTGGTGCCGCAAAAATAAATAAATAAATAAATAAAACAAAATAAAAATCAGATAAGAAAGAGAAGGATTCAGAACAGAATGCAGACTGTGACAAAGCTGTAGGACTGGGTTAGAAGTATAACCAACTCTCAGTGTCAAGGGGGGCCAGCTTCAGGACACCCTGCTGATGCTAAAATCTATGGATGCTTAAGTTCCTTATATGAAGCGACATAAAGTCTCTGTAATTTATAAACATCCTCTTATATACTTTGAATAAATGACTTATATTACCTAATATAAATGCTATACTGTATACATAGCTGTTATATTGCACTGTTTAGGGCATGATGACAAGAAAAGGAAATGTGTATATGTTTAGTACAAATGCAAAGATTTAAAAAAACTTTTTGAACTTCCGCTAATTGAATCTGAGGATGCAGGTCTGTGGATATGTAGGGATGACTAAATGAAAAAGCTCCAATGAAGGGAACGATTGGAAAAGGAAGTTTGCAAGATATGTGGAGACCCTGAAACCAACAACAGTAGCAGCCACCCATGAGTGCTGGAATCCAGTTGGCCAAGTCATGCTCTTGAGGATAGGGACAAATAACTGTGGTACAGGAAAGGAGCAATGAATTAAATGAAATGCAAATAGAGGGAGATAAATTCCCCACTTTCAGAGTGAAAAATTACAGAAAAATCAAGGAGAAGAGGCTAAGATATGTCAGTTTTCTCTCACTGCAAGAGATCACTGAGATACTGAACTTATAGAAAGAGGGAAAATGTGTTGGCTCATGGTTTTGCAGGTTGCCCCTGTTGTTTCTGGGATGTGATGAGACAGTGTATCATGGCACAGTGCATAGCAGAACAAAACCATTTATTTCATGCCCTGGCATAGGTATGTAAGATCTACCCATTCAACTTCTGTGCAAAGCCCTTAATCTCACAGTCCTGAAGCAAAAAAGAGGAAGTGATTGGAGTCCCCAAGTCCCCATCCAAGGTATGTCCCCAGGAACCTGAAGATGCCCTACTTGGCCACACTCTTGTTTTTAAATTTTATTTTAAAGATAGTGAAATCCAACAAAACACATCAGAACAAAGTCAATCAAAGCAAAGCAGTAGAACTGGTACAGAACTTCAAAGCAAGATACTAGAAAACAATAGCTACTATAGTAAATCTTGCTATCTTCACAGTGGTTGACCATTCCATCAGGTATAGTAAAATCAAACCAAAAACAAAACAGAATAAAACTAATCAAAACAGAATATGAAATAAAGCACAAAAAAATTAATCAGAATAAAGCAAAACAATGAGAACAATATTGGGCCTCAAAGATAAGACAGAAGGGAATCCCCCATATTTGCTACATTGCATACTGTCATCCTCCCAAGAGATGCTCAGACTGCTGGCCCCAGGCCTGTGAAATCAACCAAACAATACAAGCTTTTAGTTGCTTTATGTATCTTAGAGCATGTTGCTTACAGGGGGTGAGGGTCTTGATTCTCAGCCCACGCACCAGTAGGTGCACAAGAGGCACAGATCTTTCTCTTCCTGGAGTCCACACTACTCACGCCACTCACCAGGAAGGCAGGCTAGTCGTCTTCTGGTTGGATCCTCCCAGTCCCAACATGGTGGGTTCTCGGGAGGCACAAATCTTTCTCTTCCTGGAGTCTGCGCCGCTCGTGCCACTCACCAGGAAAGCAGGCTAGTTGTCTCTGGTCACACTTCTTAAAACACCACTCTGGACACCCAACTTTTATTACAAGGACCTTTTAAAATCTAATTTCACATTGACCCTCATGTCAACAGATTAGAGTGGGATACTTCATTGTAAATGTATGACTCATACTGATGCTCAGGTATAGAAATATTTCTAGGTATCCAGCTATATGCAGTTTAGTATTCATTGGAAACATTTATAGGAAACAAAATCAATCTGAATTAGTCTGATGTGATATAAACCAGAACAAAACTTTTACAGGTTTTCCTGAGTTTACATAGTGGAGAAAAATGGCTGGAATTCAGAGTGTGGCAGTCCTCTTGATCTTTTCTGTTAATTTTTAATCTTTTTTATTATTCATGTGTTTTAATCCCTGAATATGAGCATTTTCAAAAGCATAGTTGGTAAAGATCATGCTTAAAATGACTGCTTATTGAGGATGTAGTCAGATTCCCATCTGGGATGATTTAACCCATAAACATTTCCAAGTATACGTCATGAAAACAGGTGTGAAAAAAATGAAAGCAGTGGAAGATGAGAGAAATTAGAATTTTGTGAAATGAACACAGTGTATATTTTTTATATAGGTGTCCATGAATGTAAAGATTACAAAGCTCGATATTTATGACTTGTGCAATTTACTATAAGTGATACTGAGCCTTGGTTTAAAAAAATTGAATAAATCATTTCAAATTGTAATGAGTGTTATTTCCCACCACATGGAATAGCCTCTCAACAAAGAGTAAATGTAAACGGACAGAAAGGGTCAAATTCTAAACAGATCCTAAAAGTCAGGTGATCTTGCTTGGTCCCTCCCGATGCAACCTTGAATAGTAATCGTTTTGAGAAGTATATTTTCCTGTATTGTGTGTGCACCTTCTTCAGTGACCCAAGGCAAACACAATGTAGAAACCTACACTTTCCCGGTCCTAGAGTGGGCTTTCGGGACTTAGTCTGCTTCTAGCAATGTACCTGGGTTGGATTGTAGGTTCCTTGCTACAGCTCCTTTAGGCATTAGCAATTGGTGCATCAGAAATCCAAATAGAGCTGTTCAATTCCACAGTTTTTCCAAAACTCTATCAGTCAAAGTTCTTCTCTGTCCCTTTAAGATTGTTTATTATTGAAGTCGCAGCACTCAAATTCACAATGAGCCTTTGTTACTGGAAGGAGAATTTATTTCAAGTCTCACTCCCCGTCTTTTCTCTATCGATGAATCAGTGGGCTATCACTTCCACAGCAGTTTATGCATAAATGTTTATGCTTTCTGTGTTTTAAATTTTAAATTATGATCTTTGTTTGTAAAATGCAAACTGTTAACTTCTTAACCCTTTTTTTTTTTACTCCAAAAAAGTCTTCAGTTATAAGTCAAGAAGTCAAAGCCAGAGAGAAAGGATGAGATATTGGGGAAATTGACTGCTCTGGTTTGAAAGACTGGCTTGAGCATCGGGAAGAGATGACCCAGAGTAATGGACTTCAATAAATGACAAGCTTACTTGGAAACCAAAACATGCGAGCTCCTAAAATCTATGCGTGGAAATTCCTGGTGGTATTATTGACTGTGAGAGGATAAATGAAAATGTGCTGGCAGGGTGTGGGCCTGAGGAACCTTTGCCTTGACTTGCAGTGAATTGGCTCTTCATTTAAAATCCTCTGTTAGCCAAAGAAAGTTTTCATAAAAAATAAATTTTGCATAACTAGATAGAGTGCTTCAATATGCAACATTCAGAATTTAATATCCTTCTCTTCCTATAGAGCCAAGCTTTGTGGTCTCTGTAGAGAAAGTTCTGAATTAATCATTTTTGAGTGAAAGAAATCTCTCAGCACTCGTATTCCTTCAGAGGACAATGAAGAAGGAAGCCAGCCCGCCAACGATGGTTTTTCCAAAACGCCTTGTGCCACTTCCCTCTGTGCTAGGACAGGTATAAAATCCACATCCAAAAGAAAATATTAACTGGCACCTGGTTACTATTTCTGCCTTTTATTTATCAAGATCTGACACTAAATGTCATTAACATGAGACAGAAATGACTGTCACGAGTTCATGGTACGACGAAGACACCAACAATTTTTCAGACACTTGATAGGGAAAGACATGGTACACTACATGAAAGATGTTTTCAAATCATATCCTAGCTTCAGCAAATCCCACCCAACCTAACTTAGAGTATCTTTCAAACCCATCTCCTTCATGTCTACTGCCCACCCTAAGTGCACGCTGTGGTAGACACCCAGAAATTTTTCTGATTCTATTCTACTCAATCGTTGTTTAGCACTCCTAGTGATCCTTTTAAAAGCTAGTGATGGTCTTGCCTACTAACCCAGGGTTGCCCAAGGTTTAAAATGGGCCAAACAACTCCATATTGATCCCTGTTAGGTCAATATCCCAGATGTGATGGTGTCTCAAGATTACAGAGATAGGTGTGTCCCTGGTGTGGTATGGCCTATTCCATACCACGATTATCCTTCCATTTTAATTAATTTACTGAGCCCCATTGAAAACTTCTTAGTATTTCCTCAAAATTATGGTACATTGATAAACTGATATCCCTCAACAAAAACGAAGAAAGTATCATTACACACAAAAAACAAGCAAGTCTCAGTCAGGCGTGGTGGCGCACGCTTGTAATCCCAGCACATGGGAGGCTGAGGCAGGAGGATCCTTGTGAGGTCGAGACCAGCCTGAGCTACAAAGTGAATTCAAGGCCAGCCTGAACTGCATAGTGAGACCCTATCTCAAAAAGAAGAAGAAGAGAAAAAAAAAAAAAAGCAAGCCTCAAAATTGCACTTAAGAAAAGATACCAGATTATAAAAGAATATATTACATGACTTCATGTATATTAAATTATAATAGGCCAGACTAACATGACACCACAGATCAGTTTTACTTGTTTTTGTGCTTTATAGAAAATGGAATTCAATATGCAGTATTTAGGGATTGGATATTTTTCTCTCAGTACTGGGTTTTTGAGATGCATTGATACAGTTCACTACTGCACATTTCTTTTGCTTGGGGTTTTTTGCTGAGTAAACTAGTAAGATTTGTTTGCCAGGGGAGAGCTGTTCACCATTCATAGTTTGTCAACCACCATTTTTAAATTGTTACCCCAGGTTCATGAGTCCGGGTTCTATATACATGGACATTGTTTTCTAGGAAAAGGGTCACTAAACTGCAGTCTGTGAAATCAGTCACAGACTTGAACGAGTTTTATTGGAGCACAGCCACACACTGTGCAAGTGGACTGCAGGTTTGCAGAGCTGCGACAGCATAGCATGCAAAATCTGCACAATTCACTACCCAGCGCTTTACAGAAAATTGTTTTCAAGCCCTGCCCCAGCATATGAATAAAGCTTTTCACTTAGAAGTTTGAACTGAATGGATATGAGCAGAGACACCTTTCAAGATGCTAGCTGAGAAAAAGAAAGGAGAAAAATAAATTACTGACCAAACCCTAGAACTGAGGTTAGTGAATATATCCTAAACCGAAGCCACCTACCACAGCGAAATAATTCTGCTGCTTTCAAAGCAGATTCTTCCAGCCTGAACTCTCATGGGGCGATGCCTTTGTAGATTCATACTCTTCCTTGGAGAGGCAGCATTCTGAGCAGTCTCTGAAGCTTGCTGTGAGGTTTTGCTGGCCAGCTCGAGGCTGACCAAGGTTTGGATGGGGCCAGAGGACCCCAATTAGACCCCTATTTGTCTTGAGTTCTGCATGCAGGAAGAGTCAGTGAATTGGGATTGGGGGAGGATGTCACAGCCCCTGATCCTGGTATGGCTTCATGCTAGTCACCAAACACATTTGCAGAAAACTGACCTGTCCAGGATTTGACTTTTTCTTTTTCTTTCTTTCTTTCTTTCCTTCTTTCTTTCTTTCCTTCTTTCTTTCTTTCTCTTTCTTTTTCTTTTTCTTCTCTCTGTTCACATTAATTTTGCACAAACTGTTATTTATACATGTAAATGTTTCCCTTTTCTGGGGCCTGGCGCCATCTTCCTGGAGTAGGAAAACTTCCACATTTGTCAAGGTGGCAAAGTGATTTACTTTTCAATCAACAAACGGAACTCTTCCTTCTTTGAGCCTTTCAAAGCAGCCATGAGTCACAGCTATTCTTAAAACACTGCCCCCCCCCCCCAGCAGCCTCCACTTTCTGGCTTAATAGCAAAATCACCTTGTGCTCGCTGCTTTTCTGCAGCCCTCAGTGAGATAGTGCCTAAGAAACTAAGCGACTAGCATTTTGCCTTAAAAGTCCCGAGAGACAAAAAGAAACCCACCCTAAACATTTCTCTCAAGATCAGAAGTTCGTTGGTCAGTCTCACTTGAGAAATACTTGAGAAAATATTTCTCTGTTCAGAAATCTTCTCTTGAGGCATACTGAATGGGTAGCCTTGAAACCAATTTCATTTTGGAAAAAAACAACCAAAGGAGGAAAAAAAAAAGTTAAAAAAAAAAAAAAAAGACAAGACCAGGGCTGTTGGTTTAAAGCTCTCTTAGTCTGGCTGTTCAAACCGACAATGTACAGGAATGTATATCTTGATTGAAAGTGATCTCCACCTACCGATTCTTGTCCACTGAATGTGACCCGCCAGGTCTTAGAACCAAGCAAGGTCTCTATTGGAACAGCTGTCTGTGTTTACTGAACTGAAAGGGAATCCAGATTAAGAGGCAAAACTATTCCAGGTTCTGAGCCAAAAAGACTGTGACCCAAGTCTTTCAAGTGTCCTGATAACACGGGGTCGGGGGTGGCGGGGCCATGCCCATGGAAACAGGCTATGCCAGGAGCAAGTGACAATTCAGAGGGACAGCTTGTTCACTGTGGCTGGCTGCCACCTGGATCACACACACGCAGAAACGCTGGTGAGTGTTGACATTCTCCTGTTACAGGCTGAAGCTTTCTGTATTTTGATCCACCACCTTCTACAAGTCGCATGAGTCAGGCCAAAGAAAACAAAATTCATGATTTTTTTTCCCCCCATTTCAAGTGGAGCTTTCAGAGATGACATTACGGCAGGCATTTGTCTCAGCTTATCTGAGCTGAAGCTCACAGTTCACCTGGGAGGAAGGTGGGAAATGTATCCCTGCTTCCGGAGGAGAAAGCCCAGACACACAGAGGAGAGTTTGGCCGTGTGAGCGGAGGCTCCAAATCAAGATCTTCTACGCATCAATTCAGACCGTGAGCAGCCAAGGGAACCCAGGGCCTTTATGCGGCAGAAAGTTTTCTCCTTCTCGTGTGTGCTAAAAGATTCGGCTGCTACAGGAAAGGGAAATCCAGAATCACCTTTCCCCCTGCTTAGGACTGAGCTGCTGGTGTATTTGTCTGGTGTATTTGTCTACACTAGGGATGTAGAATGAGTACAACTAAAACATCACCAAGATGGAGACGGGTGTTGGTGCCATCGGAGCATAATGGTTATTGTTGGTTCTCTTCTGTTGATCCATGTTTTTCTGAACCTTTTCCTAAAATTTGAGCTGGTTTATCAGTATAGTGTCATGGAAATCTTTAAAGCAGAACCCTCGCTCCTACACTTTATGCTCTTGCTGTATTTTTTGTTTCTTTTTAAAATGACTATGTTTGCGAGATGTGGAGATGACATTCATCATGAGGAATTGTCCCATACGTGGGCAGTGCCCCTATCGCTTTCACTTCCCCTCCCCCACCATCCCTACCTCCCCCACCCCATCTCTTCCCGTGCGGGGCCCTCCGTCCCGTCTCCACAAAGTGGGCTTCCTGGTTTCCTCTCATCTCTCTCTCTCTCTCTCATTTTGTTCTTTCAATTATTTATATTTGGGGGGGTTCTCATCTAAGGGAAACCGTGTGCTATTTCACCTCCTCCACCATGCTCTCGTTTTAGTAATTACTTTAGGACCATGGAGACTTTCCTGTAAATGGAATATTTGCTCTCGCTTTTTCCTATTTTTTTTTTTTTGACAGCAAAACAATGCTTCCCGACGCACTGTTCTGATCTCTCTCCCTGTCCCCAGCACACAGACCCAGACGCACAAGGCGAACACAGTTCTGCATTTGCTAGATGGCACGTATACAAGCGCGCAGCGCCACGGTAGGGGTAGGCGCCTGCCGAACTCTTCTGGCTGAACCTTGGCTCATCAGGAATGTCATCTGTATGGTTTTCACCCAGAAGTGGTTAACATACCTCGCCTTGAGCTTGAAGGAGCCAGAGACTGAGCCATGCATGCTGAGTGTGGCATGCTCTCCATGGATGTCACCTCACTTTTCTACACAACATCTTACAGCACGAGACCATTTTGTCTCAGGAGGTGCTTTCTACATCACATCGTTTTATCACTCGATAATTTTCAGGGCATTTCCTGCTGGCAGGCAGATAAAACTCAACACACACGTTCCTTTTGGTGAGGAGAATCCGTCCCACATTCTGAGTTCTATGTGACAGCGTCTCTTTTAAGACCATTTCCCATTACAGGATGCTAGGGTTGGGATTTTGAGTGTCTCTGGAAGGCTTTTGTGTCACAGGCATGGATCAGTGAGGGAGCTTGAGGTAGCAGAGTCGTGCTGGTCTTTGGGCTACTGGGGACGTCTTGAAGTGGATTCCCTGTGAGACTCCCGTCTCCTCTTGCTTTCTCTTTGTGGGTCACTCTGTGAGCTGTTTTGCTTTGTCTCACCCTCCCACCATGATGGTGCCCGGACCAATATGTCCTCTCGGCTAAAGACTAGAAGCTTCTGAATTGCCTCACGCTCCATGCTATGGGGAGAGAAAGCTGACATTAACAGATGGCTGCTTCCACATTTTAGTTTTAAACTTCAAACTACCATGAAAAAGAGTTGAGATCTCGCTTTCACAATTTTCTGAATCACATTGGTCCTCGGTGAGCAACAAATTTATTTCCACTTCTGTTTTTGCTACTTCAAGGTCCAAATTCAGACCATGACATAATTTAAAAGTAGGGGGATAGGATCACAATGCCAAATGCTTAAGAAAAGTAGAAGATGGGCCAGAGATATAGCTCAGTGGCACAGCACCTGCCTGGAAAGTGTGATGTCCTGAGTTCAATTGCTGGTACAAAAAAAAAAAGAAAGAAAAAGAAAAAGAAAAAAAAAGAAATATAGAGGTGAGGATTCTCTGTTGAGAACTCTAACCTCAAATTCCCATGACTAGGCAGCTCCTCCAAGTTCTTCTCAACAAGGTCCAGATGGCTGGCTCATTGGAAGGAGTTTTAGGATCAGAGTGTGCTCACTCCCATCCTAGGAGATTTACTTGGTGAGTGCCTACAGTAATTCTACTCCCTGAGAGTTAGGATGCATTTTGACTCATGGAATGTTTAGACACTGAAAGTGGTAAATTTTAGGAACTTAATTCAAAGTGTTGAATTTTCACAGGCTTCCATCTAAGTGTACGCATACCAAAGTTGTACAGAAGAAGGATGGTGCATGTGATAAGATCTCCCTAGGTGCACAGGAATGTATATGAAGACACAAAAAGATGGCAGGGAACTGTACAGCGTAGGAAGCATTTGTAACTTTCCACAGAGAGTAGGGAGACAGAGAAGGTGTCTATAATCTTATGGGTCAAAGGAACCGATCATAGCAGCATGTCCTCCTCAATGTGGCATTCTAGAGAGTCAGAGGTCCTCGCGTGTCTCTACTATGCAGTTATGTTACCAATATCCATGGACCCCATTCCATGGGCACCCCACTTATTGGTTATGCATTTTCCTTTGATGGATATTTATGTTTCAGTTGAACTCCTCAGTGTATGTCCAGGAACAATGAGTACATGTGAACAGCAACAAAAGACTTTCACAAGAATACACACAGCAGCTTTGTTCATGTATATGTGTGTGTGTGTGTGTGTGTGTGTGTGTGTGTGTGTGTTGTAGTCAGGAGTTACAAAGAGAACAATTACATACAGGACACAGAATTTACAATACTGTTTTATGGTGGTCACCTAGAGTTAAACACAAGAAAGTGCAGGAAAATCTGTCCACAACACTAAAGACCCAGAATATTCAGCCAAGGGCCTGCACCCCATAGCAATGTCCTGCATGAGTCCAGCTAAAGACCCAAAGCACAAGACAATGCCTCCCACAAATCCAACTGGAGGTCTAAAAGCCCACGATAAGGACTCATGCCAGTCTATTTTATGAATCTGCACTGGGAAGGTCCAAAGTTCAGCGGTGGAAGCTAGAAAGTCTATGCCAGTGGGATGAAGGTTCTGTGCCAGTAGGTTGAGGGTTCTACAGTGGAGCTAAGAAGTGATGCTCAAAATAAGGAACAGGGGTGCCCTGAAAAGTATCACAGCCATCTTCAACGACAATGAGGTCCTGAGCTCAGTCGAGTAAAGTTCAGGAAGACTAGTGTGACAACCTTGGAGATTAAACAGCACACATCTTCCCCTCCCAGAGTCAGGAAGTGATACTCAATGCAAGGAGCAGAGCTCCCCAAAAGTGAACCACAGACACTATCAGCAATAAGGTCCCAAGCGCCTCCAATGATAATGGCCGAATTTATACTGGGGAAGCCAGCATGACAAGCTCTTCCAGGAGAACCAATGGCTTGAAACAGCAACACTTAAGAGAACCCGTAACACCTTGCTCTTCTCTGCATCTCTATGCTGCCAACGTTCTTTTTTTTTTTTTTTTTTTTTGCGGCACCGGGGATTGAACTCACAGCTTCGCGCCTGCCAGGGCAGGCGCTTAAGCCACTGAGCCAAACTCCCAGCCCTGGTTTTTTGAGGCAGGGTCACACTATGTAGCTCAGGTCGGCCTTGCGCTCGCGTTGTAGCCCAAGCCGGCCTCAAACTCACAACGCTCCGCCTACCTCAGCCTCCCGAGTGCTGGGATTAAAGGCGTGCGCCACCACGCCCGGCTGCTGCCAACGTTCTTTACACGGGCCATCTACACTCAGCACCATGCCGATGTGATTCAGCTGGCGTTAAGTTGACCACCAGTTTTTAATCCATAACAATATGTTTGTATAATAAAATAGCTATGAGGAGGCATGAAGGTAGGAATGACAATGAAATGCATCCTTGGGATAGGGAGATAAAGAGAAGCATAGCTGAAGATGAGATGGTAATTTTTGAGTAGAGGTCCAACAGGGATTCACAATGTTAGGAAGCATTTCCTGTAGCGTATCCTTGATTGAAACACTATAATTGCATATTCCCCTCCCACTGCCCACACTACTAAGATTTGTCTTTCTGTGTGTCTGTCTGATGGAGAAGGGTGGAGATACTAGGCTGAAGACCACAGGACAGGTTCCAGGAAGGGTGACTAGAATTCGCCATCAAAGTTGAAACTAATTTCCAGAGCAGAATTTTTCCTTTCCCGAGAAAGAGATAGATCTGTGACTCCCAAGAACGCACCGTGTTGGGTCAGGGAGGATCCAACCAGAAGACAACTAGCCAGCCTTCCTGGTGAGTGGCATGAGCAGTGCAGACTGCAGGAAGAGAAAGATCCATGCCTCCCGAGAACCCGCCATGTTGGGTCAGAGTGGATCCAACCAGGAGACAACTAGTCTGCCTTCCTGGTGAGCGGTGTGAGCGGCGCAGACTCCAGGAAGAGAAAGATCCATGCCTCCTGTGTGCCTACTGGCTGAGAATCAAGACCCCCTCTCCCTGCAGTAAGCAATCTGCTGATTCAGAGGACCGGCTAAGTTGATAGCGACTAAGGTTCGTAAAGCAACTAAATGCTTGTATTGCTTGGTTGATTTTGCAGGCCTGGGGCCAGAAGTTTGAGCATCTCTTGGAGGATGACAGTATGCAATGTAGCAAATATGGGGGATTCCCTTCTGTCTTGTCTTTGAGGCCCAATATTGTTCTCACTGTTTTGCTTTATTCTGATTTTTTTTTGCTTTATTTTATATTCTATTTGATTGGTCTTATTCTGTTTTGTTTTTGGTTTGATTTTACTATACCTAATGAAATGGTCAACTATTGTAAAGATAACATGATATACTATAGTAGCTGTTTTTTTCCTAGTATCTTGCTTTGAAGTTCTGTACCAGTTCTACTGCTTTGTTTTGATTGACTTTGTTCTGTTATGTTTTGTTGGATTTTACTATTTTAAAATAAAAAAATAAAGTAAATTTTTAAAATTAAAAAAAATTTTTTTCCTTTCCCACCTGCTGCTAAAATATCGGTTCTTCTTTCTGTGTCTCTCAGCCATGTGACTCAAACCCACTCAGATCTCTTAAGGTTTTCTCTCCCTTAAGGTCAACTGATTATGGCCCTAATTGTGGGTCTTCATGACAGCATCATCACTAGCTTCTGCATACCTGGGCTCTGTAGCCAAGTCAAGCTGGCTCACTGGAGAGAATATTGAGGATCGAAATAAAGAAGTGACGAATGAAGGAAGTCAGGAATGCCACGTTTCTCTTGTGTACCTAGAGGTGTCACAATTGACCATGTTTTAGTCTGTCTGATTCTGCAGGTGCACATGTAAAAAGCAGGGCGTTTGAGCATTTAAAGGGAAGACATGCGTACGGCACCTTGGCTTGTGCCCATCATCTGTTACTTAATAGAATGGTTCTTTTTACCAGGCATGGTGGCGCACGCCTTTAATCCCAGCACTCGGGAGGCTGAGGTAGGAGGAGCATTGTGAGTTCAAGGCTGGCTTGGGCTACAACGCAAGTGCAAGACCAGCCTGAGCTACATAGTGCAACCCTGCCTCAAAAAACTAGGGCTGGGAGTTCAGCTCAGTGGCTTAAGCGCCTGCCCTGGTAGGTGCGAGGTTGTGAGTTCGATCCCTGGTGCTGCAAAAAAAAAAAAAAAAAAAAGGAGAAGAAGAATGGTTCTTTTTTTTTCCTTTCAAAAGTTTGTCCAAAAGAAGTTGATGGGGACAGTGTTTAATGCACAAATCTGGAGGTCCTTTCTTCAGTAATTCTGCTAAATTCTTCTAAATAAATAAAACTGGGGTAATAGAAACAGACTATAATTGTGAAACTGCTGTTGAGAAAAGCAAAAGAAATTAAAAGCTTACGTATTTGGTAGGGGCTTCAAATGCTTTTTCAGACACTAATTTTACTCTTCTATCCACCATTTCAAAGAAAAAGAATTGATTGTCAACTGACCAAGAATCTATAATTAGTAAAAGAAGACATTATACTAACCAAAAATATACACATGTAAATGAATACTATAACCTAGGTAGGAGTGCAATAGAAGTCTGTTTTGTAAACATAATGGCTTGCTTCCATCAAGTTTTAAATATGAACAAGGTGCACATTCAAGCAAGTAATTTTTTGGGCATTTTTAAATGTATTAATTTGGTTTGCTTGTGATACTGGGGATTGAACCTAGGACACTGAGCTATATTCTCAGCTCTTTTATATACTTTTGTTTTGTTTTGTTTTGAAACATAATCTTGCTAAGTCATTAACTTTCCTAGGCTGAGATCAAACTTGCAATCTTTCTTCCTCAGCCTCCCAGGGTATTGAGATTACATGTGTGTACCACCATGCATGTCAAAATGCACTTATAAAAGTTCAGTAAAGGAAGCTTTAATTTGTGGAGGCTTACTGTGGTATTAAACAGTCAACTGATAAGTACTGTACTAACTCAAGGTATATATAACTATTCTAGAAAAATAGCATGCATGCTAACCATTAAAAATTACTCTCTTTTCAAATGTTTGAAGTTGGAAGTAGCTCTGAAGAAATAAATTGTTGTGCAAGTGGTAGCTTCTTGTCATTAACTCAGAAAGGGCATACCAGGAATCACCAAGGGGGCTCTTCAGTATATGTGTTGCCAAAGTGAATACCAAGACAGCTCTTTAAAGATGAGCTCCTGCCTAGAAACTTTGCTTTGAATTCCTAAATTAGAATCATAAAATCGCTGGCATATTTCTTCTCAGTCTAGACGATCCTGGCAAGGTAAAATGAAGTTGCCCACACAGTGACATTTCCCACTGGCCACCTTCTCTATGTGCCCTTAGCTAAATATTGGTGTTCACTGAATGATTCTCTAGAGACCAGTGTCTGACACTTGTTAGGGTGAGGAGACCCCAAAAGACTTGGGACACATCCAAAATCCTGTCTGTCTCCATTTCACCAAAACCCTGCCTAGAGCTTTCAAGGATATCTGCATTTACTATCAACTGGTATTTTACATTGCACATGTTGAAGAAGAAAAGACAATTCCTATGTCTTCCACCTTTCCTGAGTGTCTGAATAATGTGCTAACCAAATGACTGCTTGTTTCTGTCTTGTCTTGTCTTGATATTAGGTTTAATAAAAAGATCTCACTGGAAAACACATGAATGAAGAGAATAATGTTACACGGCAGAATGGAGAGAGCCATTGCTGAGTAGCTCTGGTAAGAGGACAGGGCAACTTTGCGCTTCAAATGGGGCATGTTCTGTGGAGCCTGACCCTGGTGCAGAAGGTCAGTGTGCAGGAAATATCTAAGAGGACAGGTGTCAGAGGAGAATCGGAGGAACATGAAGCCCCTGTGGAGGACAGTTCCAGGGACCCACCCAGGCCTGTGGTTAACAGATGCCAGAGACCTTGATTGTCACTGTTGAATCAATCAACTTTCCCATGGCAGGGACAAAATATGGAACATAGCTGCAAATTAAAGAAGGAGAGGTTGTATTTGCCTCACAGTTTCAAAGGATTCAGTCCCTGGCTGGCTGGGTCTGAGGCATAAACATCGTGGCAGAAGGGCATGGCAGAGAAAAGCTGCTGGGAAAACAGAGGAAGAGGAAATAGAAAGCTTGAGAAAGCCTGAGAAGATAAATCTTCTAAGGATATCTCCTCCAACCAGGCTCAGTCCTCCGAATAGCACATCGACCTATAAATTCATCAACCGATGAATCCACTGACAAGTATAGCTACCCTCATGTTCTGGTCACTTTGCAAAGCTTCATCTTTGAACGTGTGAGCCTTCTGGGATACAGTTTAGATCTAAGCCATAACGAATAGTATACCAAACAGCATACGCATGCTTGTGATGGACAAAAGTAGCAAGAGCTGAAAGAGGACCTTGTAGGTGATCAGCCACTGATCCTATCTCTTAATTGCTGATTGTTTAGCAGACCAGCAAGGAGACCACCTCAGGTCAAGTCCACACAGTGCCAAGATGCATAAATGAATACATACAAAATGCTCACAAACGTAAGAGTGGACCACAAGCCAACTGTTGAAGGCTGTTGAAGAAGGTCAGAATTGGGGATGGCAGGGATGGAGAGAAGTGGGGAAACTGAGCTGTAGGCATGGGTTTTCACACCCAAGAAAGAGAGAGACAGATTTGAGAGTTTGCACCTAAGTGAAGATGTGAATAGAGATGCTTCTCCACAAGGCATTCTTTTTCATAGCATAAGAAAACCACCTAAAAACACTCTACTCTTTTTCAAGCAGAAGTTACTGTATTCTTGTGAACCTCCTAAGGTGGGAGACTTTACTTGACTTGGTAAAAATGTAGTCTTTGCCTTCACATAACTACCTGCTGATTTTAAAATGTTCACAAAGCAAAGGACTTGTATTAATTATGAGTCCCTGCAATGCAGGAAAGAAGCCCAAAACAAATACCAAGAGCTTCTTTCTTGCATTGCAGGAAGCAGCACCGAATTGGCCCTTTTATGTGACCAAGTAGGCAAAATTTAAATATTCTAGCCATGCCAGGTGAGACATAAGTCCTTTGGCCTTTCTCCAACCCCTGCTTTTTGCTTTCAGAGACATAAAGGCTCTGCTGCTCCAATTTTTTAAAATAACTACTAATGGTCCTAAAGTGTTTATTACTAAATAAACATACATACATAGCATCAGTGAGATCTTCAAGTTTTTATTTTTTTTTTTCAAATTGCAATTGAAATTTTTTGAGAGCCTGATTTCTTTGCGAATGACTCTTTGTGCCCATGGATTCCAAACTTTGTCAGCTGACAACTCAGTTTCATTTTTCCCATTCTAGTTTAATAATTCCAATCCTAGAGTTCCCTCTTAGAGTGAGGTATTCATTTTCTACATAGCTTCATAGTTTGCTACAAATCTGCTTGCTTGAGCCAAATGCAAATTTCCTTATTTTACAGTTCTGTAGGTTAAAAGTCAAAACATCAGCCTCATTAGGCTGACACTGGTAGGGGGGTACATTGTGCTCCCTCTGGCGCTTCCAAAGAATTCATTTCCTTGCTTTTTCCTGCTTCTGGAGACCACTTGCTTTCTTTCACTCATGGCCCCTCTTTCTGTCACTCCAACCTCTGCCCCTGCTGTCACATCTCGTTTTTTGATTCTGTCCTCCCGCCTCCTGCTTCAGAATATTCTGGACATCCTTGGATAATCTCTCTAACTCATGATCATACTCACCAAGTGCCAGTACCATACAAAGTGAATATGCACAACTTTAATGTCTAGGACACATTTAAGGGGAGCATGGTTTGTTTGCATCATTGTCCCTCCAATATTCAAGTTTTAAAGATGTGGTGCTCTTGGCAGCTGACAGAACCTTTGACAGCCACGCCTGGTGAGAAGCCTTTATGAAGCTGGGCTGTGGGCTAAGGAACTGAGTGACACAAGATCTCTCTTTCAGTCCCTGGGCATGAGCTGAGCAGTTTTGCTCTGCTATATACTTCCTGTATGATAAGAGGTCTCACCACAGACTCAGAGCAACAGAGCCAACTGATCGTAGAAAGGAGACTCCAAAAGTATGTGCCTAATCAGCCCTTTTGTTTCTATAAGTTGAGTGTTTTTGATACTTGATATAGTGACAGAAAGCAGACTAACAAAAGGAGTCTTTAATTCACCATCACAACGGATAGCCCTTGTGTATAGGTATTTATCAGTGTGTCATTGTCATGCGTGAGGAAAGCAATGATCCAATGTTCTCAAAATCATACTACGATGTCTGTATTAGTCGCCTCAGGCAGCCATGACCAAGTAACACACACTGAGTGGCTTAAGCCATAAAAATTATTTTTCTCATAGTTTTGGGGGGCTGAAAAGTTCAAAATCAAGGTTGGGCAGTGTTCCAATCTTGGTGAGTATTCTTCATGGTTAGTGATGACTAAGAATACACTGAGTCCTCAAATGGTAGAGAGACAGAATTCAGATGTCTCTTCACTTTGACTAGGATATCAGATACCTCAAACTAGGTCCTCACCAATATGATCTCACCAGTACCCTGCCTGGTATCACTGCTTCACAGATTCACTCTCCACATAGAGTCATACTGAGAATTATAGATCCAAATTACTAATTTTCATTGGACACCATCAGTCTATGATAGTATTTTTATCTGCTTAAATTGTGGAGTATAGAACAAATTATCCAAAACCTGAAAGCAATGGTTCTGAAAACTACAAAGCTTAGTCAAGCAATGAATCAAAGATTTGAGTACAGAGTTTTAGATAAATCACCAAACTACCAATCCAAAGACCAAACCGGCATGTCCAGGGCTGTATAAATTGTGCATACCTGCATAATCTCTTTCATCATATTTTTTTTCTTGAATATAGGCACAACAACACCTGCTTTCTCTTCTTCCAAGGGTTGTTTCATGGAGAAACTAAGACAAATATTATAAAAGCCTTTGCCGAACTCTGAAGGGCTTTACTGCTGATAGCTGTGCTTCCTAGTGCTTTGAGTCAGTATGAAGACAGTTGAATGCTGAGAAATGTTTGTTCAATTTAGGAAAAAATCCATTAAGGGCAAGGAACCAGTACATTACAGGCTTGCATAGGTATTGGTGTTTATCTTGCTCCACTGGTTTTTGAAGGGAAACCAAAGAAAAAAAGAAAAATTAGTTACTTTATTCAAAGAAATGCCTCTCCCTTTTCAGGTGGTCTCTCAAGAATTCTGAGTGGAAATCACCAAAAGTGGATGATCAACCAGAAGAAGAAAATAAAACCAGATTGAATTGAGAAATAATTTACATGAATTTAGTTTTGTGGGTTTGTTTATCCTGTAGTAAGATTCAAACTTGTGTGTGCATATATTTTCTAGGAAAATAATCAGCTCCTTGAAAGATAGCTTTTTAAATCCTAAATCTTAAATGCGAGTTAATGTTACAGCATATATTTTATTAAAAATTGAACCTATGAATTGTGTCCTCATTCTACCCTGAATGTCACATGCATATACATTGCCTTATTAAATCTAGATTTAGACGAGAAAGGAAACTTACTGTATCATTACAATCTTGGGAGGAGAAGTTATGGTACAATATTGTGTGACATAGAACAGGTTTGAGTTTTTTCATTCTTAACTTCAGTGCCAACCCTTAGCCTTTGCTAGTGTTTGTCAAAATATACATGCCATTTAATCAGCTTAATTGGAGTAACATGATATTAGTTCAGCAGTCTGCCAAGTCAGCACGCAGACTGCACTCACTATGAGAAGCATTTTGCCAACATGATATAACCCAGAATTTCCATAAATCTTTAAAACACAATCAGGGTTGCTAATGGGTTATGTCAGCAAGAGCAGAGCACATCTTGGAACTATAATGAAGGAGCTGATTTCTTTTTTCCTCCGAAAGAATTCTGTAGACAATTCTTACAAGAGTCATGTTACGCTGCACATTTCATTTGGTGCCTGTGCTGAATCTTGATTTATTGTATTTTCTCCAAGATCTCACTTAGTCTCATTGCTTGAAACAATTTAGCCTAATCTCCACTATCCCGAGGAACTTGATAAAAGCATGCCTAACTAATTTTCGTGATGTATTGGCTACCAAACTACCATGAGAGAAAGGAAATAATGAACCTCAGTCAGTCATGTAGTAAGCTTCATGGAGTACACTGTTTATCTGAGTAAAATACAACTCTCTGTAAAGTATCAGGTATGATATCAAGCTGTCTAATGTTTTGAGGGGAGAAAGAAAAATTTTGTGAAGTTTCCAGTAAAGCAATTCTATCATTTCGCTCTCTTTTACACAGCATAGAACAGGATTGTTTATGGTCTGGGAATTGAGGTGCTGTTTGCAAATTATGGATCTGTTTAACCCTTGGGACATGTGGATATCCTGGGCTGTGAAACACTGAGTTGTATATTGTGCTTGCTATAAGGAAGTGATTCATTTGTGCACTCAGAATGTGTACTGCAGAATAGAGTGGTATGATGCTTTTGGGATATCTAGTTGTTACTTATCTGGTCAAAACAGACAGGTAGAAAATATAATGGGTCAGTTAAATAGGTCACCTTACGTCCTAGAATATCGGAGATGTCCCCTTCTCCTGTTTCTCCTTTGTAGAGACAGCTAAAACGTACACTTCAGATTGGTGTCCCACCAGGGTCTGAAGCCATGCAAGTAGCATTGCCATCCAAGTCACTTAAAAAAGATGGTACTTTTATCCCTTTATCAAGATTATTTTGGCTCCCAGGAATTTGGCTCTGAAAATATACTCATTCTGACCTAGGTTACTTCCTCTATCTTTCATGCTTTCTCTTACTTGTTCTCTGAAGTGGCTTCCTAACTGGTCTCTGATTCTACCTCACCTCTGGGTGCTCCTCACCCAGGCTTTAGTCCATTCCAGCTCCTGTCGCAACATATCTTAAACCAAGTCATTTATGAACAGAAATCTACTGCTCTCAGATCTGGAGGCTGGGGAATCCAAGATCAAGGGTCCAGTTTTTTGGGTGTCTGGCAGGGATAGGTTTCCCCTTCTAAGATGGTACCTTCTGGCTGCAGCCTTCCATGGAGCAAATCTGCTCCCTTCAATTTCTTTTTTGAGAGTACTAATCCCATTCCTGAAAGGGGAGAGCCTTCATGACTTAACTACTTCCCCCAAAGGACTCACCTCCTAATTCTACCACACTGGGAATTAAATTTCAACATACAAAATTTGTGGGAACACCAACACCTAGGTTAAGTGTAGACCCTTTAGGAGACTGATTTAAGGTGGAAGTCAAAGAATGTTGCTCTTATTCAGAGTCTTCCAGTGGCCTCTGGTGTCTCTGAAAACAAAAGCCAAGACTTTGCAATGCCAAATAAGACCTTAGGTGATTGGTCCATGCCCAACAAGGTCCTAGGTGATTGGTTCATGCCCAATAAGGTCCTAGGTGATTTGTCCATGCCCAGTGAGATCCTAGGTGATTGTCCAATGGCCAGTAAGGTCCTAAGTGATTGGCCCATGGTCAATAAGGCCTTAGGTGATTGGCCCATGCCCTTAACAACATTTTAGACCTCCGCTCCTAAAACATGTATCTTTGATCCCTCAGCTTCAGTTTCATTCTCTCTCTCCTAATGATTTTTAAGTATGCCAACTTACTCCTGCCTCTGGCCTTCTCTTTTATCCCCCAGTGCCTAGAGTCCTCTCCTTCTAGTTACTCATGTGACTCATAATTTAACTGCCCTCAGATCTGGTTTCAAATGTCATTTTTTCAGAAGGGACTCCCCTGGCTGTGCACTCTAGCTCTCTAGACTGTCCCTTTTTCTGTGACTTACTGTGTAGCTTCTCTCCTTGTTTCATGCAGCAGATTGTGTGTGTGTGAGTGTGTGAGTGTGTGTGTGTGCATGTGTGTTGAGGGGGAGGTGTTCACAGTACCAAGCCCCTATATTTAGAACAGCACCACTCAACATACATAAATAACTCAAGTGAATAAATATGCGATTGAATTAATGGTTTAGATACAGGATACAAGGATATTCTGGGAATCTGAATAAACTAATGAGTCAAATCACGATTCAGGCAAAATAATGACTGTATGACAGATGAAATGATGGCAGTTGAGTCTTGCAACCAAACTCCCATAGAATTCCAGGGAGTTATTTGCAGTTCCCTAACTTCATATATGGCACACTAGATAGCAAATTTTTAGACCGTGATCTTAATCTGTATGTCAGATATCCCCAGGATTCCAGAAATAAATGAATTTAGCATTCAAGAACAAATGTTTTGTGAAAGAAAATGCTGTTAGAATGAATGAAAGATTCCTATATGCTGTATTTAATGCATGGCAGCCAGAATCGACTTACATTGCTGGTTTTAGGGAATCCGAACACTCTGACACACCAGCATACACACATCTACTGGACGTGGCTCCCATTTTCTGGTGTACTGTTTCGAATAGATCAAAATGTTGCTTGGCTTCTGAGAAAGACTTTTTCTAAAATCAC
This sequence comes from Dasyprocta punctata, assembly GCA_004363535.1. Lineage (NCBI taxonomy): Eukaryota > Metazoa > Chordata > Mammalia > Rodentia > Dasyproctidae > Dasyprocta > Dasyprocta punctata. Next base: position 840 of record RJWM01013205.1, on the reverse strand, counting down.
GAGTAATCGAAATGAGATTCCTCAGCTCAATTATTTCTATAGATAATATCCACTGTATGGTGCTCCTATCTCCAAAACAACAGAGTAAATTAAACACAGCCCTTGTCCGAATGTCACTTACTAACTTGGAGAGGAGAAACCAGAAAATGTAATGAGTCATTTCAGTTTCGAATGATACCACAAAGAATGTAAAGCAGAGTAAGAGGGTAGGTGGTTGCCCTTGGGTAGCGACTGTTTTGGGTAGAGTGCCTGAAGATGTAATAATTGAGTAGAGTCCTGGATGACCAAGAAAAGAGTAGTGGAGAAGGTAACTGTAGGAAAAGCAAAATGTCAACTCCTTAGTTACATATGAGCTGAGAGTACTTGTCCACTATTTCTGTTCCAGTGATGGTGACAGATCCTCGTAAACTTTGAGATACATTTCTCTAAAGGGTCATTGTGCCCCACCTTGTGACACTTGTCAATAGCTAGAAACATGCCTGGCTGCCACCAGTGGGGAGAGGGATGCTACTGGCATCTAGTAATTAGACACCCAAGGATGCTGCCAAACCTCTATGATGTGAAAAGTGGCTCCAGAACAGAGTTAAATAACCCCAAATGTCAGTGGAGTCCCGAGTTAGTGTGTGTGGGAATTAGCAAGGGAGCTGGTAAGTGGATGAGGAGGAAAAACATAAGAAAAGGAAACCAGGAGTCTTGCCATTCTGCTCAGGGTGAACACGAGTGAATTTCTAGAAACATCTTATGTAGTGGGGACTTGCCTTCCTGTAGGACCACGGCATCAAAACCCTAACTCATAAATATAGGAACAAAGAAGGATAGCAGAGCAGAGGAGTAAATAAG